>APFE031578435.1:266019-335393 GCA_000404065.3 Pinus taeda
TTCTCTCTGTTTCAAGCTTGTGTAAAAATGAAACTACTTTGAAGCATAATTTTTCTCTGTTTCAAGCTTTTGTAAAAATGAAACCTATCTCGAGTCAATTTTAGTTATTTTCAAGACTCGTTAAACTCATGAAAATCCCAAGATTATTTTGCTATCTTTCATTCTCGTAAAACAAATGAAAATGCCGAGTTCTTTCCGTCTTTTCTTGCTCGTAAATTAAATTGAAAGTCGGCCATATGAGTACATTTTTATCATTTTTTCGAACTCGTTAAAACTTACAAAAAATTGAAACCTCAGAGTCACGTTTTAAGCCCTTTTCTGACTCCTAAAACATGAAAAGATTGTCGAGTTTCTCTTTTAAACTCGTTAAAATGGAATTAAAAGACGGTCGGTTTACAGCTCTTTTTCGACCGCAAAAACATTAAAAGATCGCCGGATTTTTGTCGTTTCAAATTCAATATTGGTTATAAAACGACGTGTCCTTGGTTGCTTTTCTACTTTTTCGGATCAAAGGCACTAATAACGAAAAGTACTCCTTGGTCGCAAGATCAAGCGGTTCTCCTAGGTATTATTTTATACTTTTTCGGGCTTAGGAGACACAAATTTACGAGAAAGTCCAATCTGGAGTCTTCTTAAGTTTTTCAGACTCTCTAAAATTGAAAAACGCCAAGTTTCTCCTATACTGGACTCGTTAAAATTTCACAGTAAAGGACCTGTTCTATTACAAATAGGAACGGACCACTCCTTCTTAGGGTTCAAATCAAAAACTAAGTTGGACTCATCCGAAGGATGAGTTTATAATCAAGCATATGTTATCCTCCTCAAGCTTGTAAAAAATAAAGAGGTACTTGCCAGAAATGGTGGGGGAAAAGAGAGAAGAATGAGCCTATTTGATTTCCTTTTGTCTCAGAAAAACCTTACTACCACTCTTGAACACGACACTTTTTATTCACCTGGGTTGGGAAATCCTTTGCCTCACAGTTGATCAAACCTCATTTGACATTCTTCAGCCGGGTTCTGGGAATTAACTTTGAGTCATTTGTCACCAAGCCATCTGTTGTGTCGTTATGTGTTCAAGAGGTCTGTAAACAAAACATTCAACTGCAAAATACCTATCATCCATTTTATCATCCTTGAGTCAGTCCTTACAGCAACATTTCTTCAACTTGAACTATGATTTCGTGTTGTGGGCTTGCCTGCGACGGGTCGCTTTCTATTGACATCAGCACATTATCTAGAGAGTTGACTTAGAAATCGTCAGTACCTTGAAGTCTTCATGCATCAATGGCAGGTTTCTCGCCTTCGACGTCAGTTTTCATCATTGACTTGCGATCGAAGGATTCCATGAAATGTTCGACATCGACTCATTCATTCACATCTCATTGATTGTGCTGGGTACTTTGAGAACCATTGACATTACTGGTGGTCTCTCTCACGCTTGTTAACAGTTTACATCATTGACTGGTAATCAAGTGGTTTCTACCATGTTCGACATCGACTCATTTATTCACATGGCTAGAATCGTACCAATTCGGGGAGTAGAGATGAAGACCCTGGATCTAGTTTCCACCATCCAGGCTGCGAGGAGTTTTGTACATTATATAGTAGACCAATTATAAACAGATGGTTGCATCCATACTGTGTCTACATGAGTCTATGATTATGATGTACTATGAAATCATTCCTGTATCAGAGTACTAGTTAGTCTGTTAGTTAAAGTTTTTTTATCTGAGTATGGGAATGCCTACCTCAGCGATGATATAATCTTATACATGTATTTTGTGTTGAAAATTGCAGGTTCTGACTGGGCTCTCCACAAGATAATCCTTGAAATGATAAAGTACTTCACCCTTCCTAGATGATATAAAAACCCTAATCTATTACAGGCTTCACACTTTAGGGGGCAATCGTTACACTGAAATTTGTCACCATGACTATCTCCAGTTAATATGGCTCCATCAATAGTCATATTATCCTCCTTGTCAAGCCTCATACCTCTGCTCTTCATGTCAAACTTCAAAAAGAGAGAAAGTCACTTAAAAACATGTTTATCTTGGGTACGCAGGTTCTCTCTACCTTGCCTGCGTGTACGCATCCAAGTTCATTGTACCTGCGTACTTGTACGCTCTGTAAGTCAAGGGATGGGTGTGTAGTCCTGTAAAGGTCAAAAGGCGTGAGTTTCATCTTAAAAAAAGTTACTTGTGGTCATTTCTAGAGCATTCTAGAAGATTGTTTGACGTGTATTGAGCGCCTCCAGATGGTTCATGTATCCCTATGAAAGAGGAACTTATCCCATCAAGAGAGGAGCTACCCCATCCAAAAGAGGGGCTTATCCCATTGATGTTGGACATGATTAACTTCCTCTAGAGCATTATAAATACAGGCATTGGGCCAGAGGAGGGGAGGTTGAAAGCTGAACATTCCAAAGGGTAGATGCTGCTGGAATTAGGACTTCCTTGTAGAAGCTTGTGAGGAGAGATTGCCATCCTTTCTTGTTTCATTTGGAAGTGGATGAGCTTATCAAAGTAAAGGAAAACTCTTGCTGGACCCTGGGAGGAACTTGCACAACACCAAGGCTCAGGTTGTAATGGTTTCTTTTTTTTCCTATTAATACAAATAAGTCCATTCTTCTCAACAATTTGTTATTAATGAGTTGTTTCATATACTCCTTGGTCTGTATGTTGAATATGTTTTATTTTATGAGATATTCAGGTGCTATTTAATCGTTTGATTGTTAGTGAATGCAGGTTTCGAAGTGAAGGAGGAGCTCATCCGGATCGACGAGGCTGGACTACTACAACAGCGTTGGACTACAGGTAGGATCTAAAACAGTTGATTTCTTGTATGGTAAATGCATGTTTAGAGAAGGATTGCTCTTAATTGTCTTGTTTGTCACTAGAAAGTCTTAGGGTTCTAGGGAGGTTGGTTTTGTCCACAAGATTAACTCTTTCCGCATGATAGACCTACCTTGTCTTCAGTTTTTGGGAGGGTGATCATCTTCACAAGAGTACTTGGCCCCTCAATCTGAGGTTCAGGCAAAGCTCTAGAGTAACTGTAACTGTACATTTTACTAGCTCTTTCTGTTATTCATTGTGATAATAGGTTTCATCTCTAGTGATCGGTGCTTATCAGATAGGGTCATTTCCCTCGTTTATTTATTTACTTAGTGTTTTTTTTTTAGGTGCTAGAGTGCTATCATTGAGACTTTAATAAACATCACTTTAAAATTTACTGATAAGAATTATCGGCCACCATGGCTACATCCAACCCTCATCATCAATATAGATAGTTGTTAGGGCTTCCCCCACTCATTTTGGAGGATCCGGTGAGCTACAATGAACTGAATTCCACGTCTTCAGGAAATCAGTCTCTGAGATCTCACACATAATTAGCTTGGACATCCCACGATTCAAGCTTACTGGAGGATTTCTTCTTCCATACAATCCTTCGATCATGAATCTGCTGGGCCTACTCTTAGTTCTCATTGCATCTGTACCTCCTTTCTCTTTAGTTGGAGCACTTCCACACATCCAGTCGAGGACTAACGAGTTATGGGGCTTTTTGGACACTTTTGGTCCCCTATTACTTCCCAGTCGACAATTAATACCACACCTTTGATGGTGAACCCTGCTATCCCATTTTTCCTAGGTTCAAACCCTATGGTGACACCCTCCATGAGTGGAACCCAGTCTATTCTAGGTTCCACCCCTTTTGTGTCAACCCCTATACCTTCAACAAGTGCTACGTATAGCGCTCCTTATAACGCTCAATATAGCAAAGTTAGCACGGGTCCCTTCAACCAAAATATGGTTGCCATCCATTATATATTTCTAACCCCCGAATTTAGGTATCTGTGGGCACTCCCAATATTCATATACCTCTCGGGAGCGTAACATTTCCCCCTCTATTTTCAGGCATGCATGTTCAGTCAGTGATTGACATGAACCCTCCTTATCTTAGTCAAGGATCTATGGTTAGTTATGTGGTGAGTGAGAACCTACAAGGAGGTCCCAATCAATCCATGGGGGCACCCTACTCACAACCTCAATTGAGTCAAGGGGACACTGCTTATCCTGGGGGAACTGCTATTCACCAACCTAACAATCCCTATGGAAACCCATAATACAATACAATACCCCAAGGTACTTACTATACCACGCAACCTATGTATAATATTGAGAATAACATGATGGGAGGACCGCAAGGATCCTCAAGTCATATGTCATCTCCTTGGACCAATTCGGGGGCATCAAACACTTTTCCTTTCTTAGGAATGCTTGATATCCCCAACTTGTACAAACTTATAAATGACCCCATCTATCATAACTTACTTTGGCAACCAATCTCACATAAAATACGGACATGCATCGCTAATTTCGAAGGGAAAAAAGGGGAGGATCTAGGTATACACATCACCACCTATCATCTATGGTGTGTTTCTAAATCCATGGTGGATGATAGTATCTAATTACATCTTTTTCCCCGCACCCTTACTGGCAACGCAACCAAGTGGCACATTGAGTTACCATGCGTGTTAGTCAATACCTTTGGCACTCTAGTAATGAAATTATTAAAGAACTTCCAACTTCCCATCAGATATGAAACTGGGATGGAACTCCTCACTTCATTATGTCAAGATACCACCACACACATCTCTGATCATATACATGAATTGAGACATAGGCAGAGGTTAGCCAAAGCTCTTCTCCGAGACTATCTCTTAGCAGATTGGTTCTGCAAGTCCTTACCCCCCCAAATCGCTAAGGATGTCACCTTAGGTGGTGTGGTCACAGAAGACCAATCCATTCATCATGCCCAACACTTGGATTTGATATATTCATAGTTTGGCACTCTATACGACGTAATTACCAATGCCCCTCGCAACTCCAATGCTCTTGCTACTCAGCAACCCGGAGCGCACACCGATGGAATTATCAACACAACCTATAGGGCTATTGTAAAACAACTCAGCGGTCACATTTCCCAGATGTTAGTTGACCCCTCTACCAAATAGACTGCTCTTACTACCACCACAATCAACTATGTGCAATCTACACAAAAACCTGGTGGTAAGAACAAGAAGAATAAGAAAATAACCACTCCTTCTGAAGAGCAGTCAGCAAAGCAACAAAACCCAAAGCAGAAGGCAATTTCACCCTCTGACGATGGAAAGGATAAGCCTAGCTTATTCCCTTGCAAAATATGTGTTGAATACCATTTGAACTATCATTGTCCACATCTTCAAGAATGCATAGATTTCATTGCTAAAAAGGACATTAGCAGGACCCCTGCTGTCCAGAATAATCCTTTCCCCACTTAACAACAAATAAAACCTTATTGCAAGCCAACCCCAACCCTTGAAAGGGGGTAATGGTGGTTTGCACCATCCTTTAGCTGGTGAAGGACCCTCTACCATTTACTCCTTTGAAACGGTAGACCTACAAACCAGAGCCAAACCTTATGGAGCTCCCATCGCTCATGCAGAGGAACCCTCCTTAAGTCAAAACCCATCATCGCCTAACGATCTTCATATTGAAAGGTCGGTTGCTAACCCTGTGATTCACCCCCCTAAAGGGGTAATTCAATGCACAATGTACAATATATATGCACGTGTCACCCAAAACTACAACATTGTAGAATATTTGGTGCAAGCGTCATTGTTTATGTCCATATTCGAAGTATTTCAAACATGTACAGCACAAAGGAAATCTATGCTTTCAGCCATTGGTGGTATCGACACTCAGGATTCCATGCTAGCAATTTTTGACATGGAAAAATGTAAGCCTCTTCTTTCTCACCAGCTTGCATTTCAAGTGCAAATCTTTTTAAAAGATAAAGGAATACATAGAACTGTCATTGACAAATGTGCTTCAACCTGTGTAATGTTGGCTTCATGTTGATTCACTTTGGGTTCTCCTAACCTATCCCCACCATCGAATTCCCTTAAAGCTTTTGACAGCCACACTTTCATCCCAAAAGGTTACCTAGCTATCTACCCCATCACTTGGTATGGGAAAATGGTAACGATGGACATTGAAGTTGTAGATAGAAAGCTCAATTATAATCTATTGTTGGGTTGCAATTGGACTTATGCCATGATTGCCATTTTTTCTATTGTCTTCCGCATCATCCCACTTCCATTTGATGGAAAGGTAGTGACAGTGGTCGACCTGTCCTTTTACACCCCTAATTATTCCCTATTAGCAAGAGGCTCTGTACACTTAGTGGGTGGTGTACCTGGCTCTTACGTTAGTATCGTTACTGGTCTACTAAAGGGATCTTCCCTGATGGGTTGTTTCTCTCTTTTGTTGCCAATAGTTCCAAAAATGGTCAATATGGTTTCATACATTTCTCACGAATCAACTCATCCTTGGATCCTACCGGCCTCTTCATACATTGACACTTACAGAGAACAAATGTCATTGTCACCAGCTGAATTAGCCTACCAAGCCATTGAATATGCATCCCAATCTTTGGTCACTTCGGTCACGGCCAATAGTACCACTTCCACCCCCCATAATTGCTCCTTCTTTTGATCCCCTCAATCAAGTCCTACCTACAGATGAAGCTATTAGATATATTATGAGTTTAGAAGAGCGACCGTGGGAGGTCTCGCACCATCGTGTTTTGTTATCTGACTTAGACATGATTTCTCTTCAAATCCTATCACTTGACGCACTTGAAATCATTTCCTCACCGTTTACGACTATCCAAACTCTGGACTTGGAAGAAAACATGGGAAATATTTCAAAGACATTGCTCATCAATATTTCTGTCATGACAGGCATCATGAAAAACATCAAGGTTAGATCAGATTGCAATCCTGAGGGAATTGCAAGCTTGACCTACCTTTTTAAGGAGTTCCACGATGTATTCAATTCGTCTTATGAGGAAATGCTCTGCATAGATCCATCTATTCTCAAGCATGAGATCAAGATATACAACAATGCTAAACCTATCTACCAAAGGCTTTGACCAGTCCACCACCCCAAAATAGCAGCCATCAAGACTTAGGTAGAAAATTTGTTACGTGTTGGTTTCATCTATCTTGTTCCCTTAACATAATGGGTTTCCGATTTGGTTCTTGTCGATAATAAACAAGGAACCATCCGTGTATGTGTCAACTATCGAGACTTGAATGCCACGTGTCCAAAGGATAATTATCAAACACCGTTCATCAACGAAATCATCAACGACTACGCAGGTTGTGAATCATTTTCATTCATGGATGGATTCTCAGGTTACAACCAGATTGCTATAAAACCCAAAGACTAGCACAAAAGCGCCTTCATTTGCCCATGGAGAATCTTTGCCTATCAAAAACTCCCATTCAGTTTAAAGAATGCTAGAGCACCATTTCAAAGGGCCATGGACTACACATTTAATGATATCAGGCATATTTTTCAAGCTTACTTGGATGACCCTCCAGCCCATTCCAGGAAATGAGCACAACACCTAGATGATTTAAGAGCTATCTTTCTTAAGTGTCGGTTTTATAACATGCGTATGAATCTGCATAAATTCATTTTCCTTGTCAAGTCTGGATGCTTACTTGGATTCATTGTATCCAAATATGGGATTAGGGTTGATCTTGATAAGGTAAAGGCAATTACTCAATTTCCCAAACCACAATCCATTCTGCAGCTCCAACGTTTGCAAGGGAAAGAAAACTTTTCATGACGATTAATCATAAATTATGTCGAGTTGACAAAAGGATTTATGCACTTACTTAAGAAGGGAGTGTCGTATCTGTGGGATGATCAAGCTCAATGATCATTTAATGCCTTGAAAAATGCGCTTATATCAACCCCACTCCTTAACACTCCCAATTATCGACATGAATTTCTTCTATACCTAGTAGCTTTGCCATCCTCTCTAAGAATGGTCTTGGTTCAAACTTGTGATGAATGGAGTGAACATATGATATATTATCTGTTGAAAAGCTTGCCTGGGCCCAAACTCAGATATTCACATGTGGAAAAGTTTTCCTCGGCAATTGTCTTTGTTGTCAACCGCTTCCTACATTACATACTACTGCGAAAGACTACCGTCATTGCCTTGGAGAATCCCATGAGACACATTTTATCTTGTTAAGTAATTGGAGGGAAATATTCAAAATCGATCATGATCCTCCAACAATTTAATTTGGTTTTCATTGCTCCCAAGGCGAAAAATTTCTTAGTCTTCGTCGAATTTTTGTTGGATCTTCCCATTGTACATCCTAACGAGATAGCCCACGATCCTCTTCCAGATGACGTTGTCTATTTTATCGACAAAACTGACCCTTGGTATGGTGACATTCTTTTCTACCACCAAGAAAAATGGTTCCGCCTTGAGCTATCGTCACGTGATTGTCGTAACATCCACCACCAAATGCAACACTATTTAGTGCTTAATGATACGTTATATCGCCATGATGAAGATACAGTTCCTCGAAGTTTCCTCATGCATGAATAGGAAGAACACATCTTAAATTACTTCCATGTTGGGGCATGTGGGGGTCATCTTTCTAGAATATCTATTGCACAGAAAATTTTGCACACAGGCTACTACTAGCCGACCTTGTTTAAAGATTATATCAAGGCTATCCGGCAATGCCATCCTTGTCAAGTGTTTACAAAGAAAATGTGCTCTCCTCTGACCCTACTACACCTAGTTATCTATGTCAGCCCCTTTGCCAAATGGGGGATAGACTTTGTAACTTGCAACCACGTTTCTTCAGCTGAACACAACTACATTATTGTAGTTGTGGACTATTTCACGAAATGGGCTGAAGCCCTTCCCACCTTCTGGGTCGATTGGGAAACTGTGATGCTATTCCTATTTAGTTAGGTGATTTTTCACTTCGGTGTGCTCTACATGATCATTACAGACCATGGGTCCCATTTTCAGAATCGCGTGATGTCTGACTTAACAAAAAGGTCAAGCCTCATTCTTAACAATAGGGAAATCGTGTTTTACTCTACAATAAAAAACATGACCTCTTGGAGGTAGGAATTATTCAACCCTTATGGCTCAGTCCATATTTCATCAAAAAATCCCTCTCAAAAGGGGCATATTAACTTCAGGACTGAGAAGGAGTCCCGCTTGTTGAGCCCCAAAATGGGCTCTATCTGAAAAAGTATTATGCCTAGTACTACACTAGGCATGTGCTTTGTAATTTTATGTATTTATAAGTTTTTATTATTTTTTATGTGATTGGATTTTTTGGTATTTATTGGATTATTTGTCTCATACATCTTTCTCATAATGAAGATGCCTTCATACCCTTAGCATACAGAGGATATGTGCATGGTGCTAATCATCACACACGACACATTACATCAGTTGCTTGGGTCATTGACACACCTGAGTCAAAATTGTTTTGTTTTGGGAGTCTTTCTTGGTACTGCCACCAACAATATTGTTGAGTACATGTCCATAATTTCACTTCTCACTGAAGCATCATCAAGGGACATCTCCAATCTAGTGGTCAGGTTAGACTCTCAGCTTGTTGTTATGAAATTGACAAATCATTATCACATTCATAATCCAATATTTTAAGTCATTATTTAAGGGTATGACTCTTGGAACATCAATTTGAAGTTATCACATATGAGCACATTCCTAGAGAATTTAATACAGTTGTTGATTCATTGGCAAACTATGTGTTAGATTGGCATCTATCTCATTCACTATAGATACATGTATGAAAAGTAAATATTTACACAGTTAAAAATTTACAAAAACACTTAAAAAATATTTACATCATAAAATACCAATAAATTTGTAGATATATATATATATATACATATCCAATCCAATATTTTACATCAAATATTAAAAAACTTGGGTGTTTTATGTAGAAAATTCGTGAATAATATGACACTTATTCACAGAGATTATCCTGATTATACACTATTTGCGGAATCATGCATAATACATAACCTCCTCTACGTTGATCATCAATTTAGTAGTATAAAGAAACAATCGCATGCGAATATAGAAGCATCAATCACACATATCAACACAGTATGTACCCGGGGAAAGCATAAAGCTGAAAACCCCCAACTATCTGTATATTATATTGATTGAGAACATGTAACAATACATAGTACAATACTCCTCACAAGTACTCAATACTATCTCCACCTGTTCACACAAACTAGCTCAGGTCTGAATCAATCACTGGCTCAAATCAGCTCCGCTGCTTGCCTGTCTCCACTGCACAATCCTGCATAGAGAATGGATGAGAATGGCTGAACCAAACTCATATTTCCCTTGTGTAACACTACGCAATACTCATTGGCAACTCAATCCCACTGATTGTGCAAATCTCATGCCCAACTATAGTCACAACTAACAGCTGTCTTGCCCTTTCACTCATCTCTAACACTTGTCTCCACTAAACTGTCCATGCACTTAGTTAACTGATGTATTCCTCAGTTGATTCATGGGTTATTAATTAGTGAATTAATAAGTAACTAATTCACATCACTCATCATTAGTATATTTTCCAGTTAGACTAACTACAACTAGTTCAACTAAGTCAAACTGAACACAACTCCATCAACTCCTGATCCAACTCCACAGAACTCAATCACTGAAGTCCTAACTGAAGTCCTCCATGAAATAACTCAAGTTAACCCACAAGAAAAACATATTTCCTTCTGGCAGTTGCATGTGCCACATCTGTAGCTCAAACTGAAGTGCTCCAAGAGAATAAGATAATGTTTATAGTCTAAATATTATTAAGAGCTAATAATATTCGATTGTTCTATTTTTAGCCTGGCAGTCTAAAAATAGACTCCACCCATATGTCTAAAAATAGAGGTCCATGTATTTTTACCAACTTGACCAATCATCCACAAATAACATCCTGCAACTCATAGAACATGATCCATATGTCTAAAAATAGACATAGTCTAAAAATAGACTTTGCTCCAAAAATAGCCAACGGGCCCACTTAGTGAATGTGACTTCTTTTCACTAAGCTCCATCATCTTGTTGAATTTTCAACACTCCCTCTCAACAAGATATGGATTATCAGCAACCCCTATCCTGTCTTGATGGTACTCGAATTTGCTCCTGGTGAGCGCCTTCGTCAATATATCAGCATCCTGATCCTCCGTGGGAATATATGAAAGTAACATGATTCTCCGCTACACACAATCTCTGATATGATGGTACCTAATGTCGATGTGTTTGGATCTATCATGAAATAAAGGATTAGCCGAGAGTTTAATGAAACTCTGGTTATCATAGTAAATCATAGTAGGATCCAAATTAGACCCGAACAACCCAACCAGGATCTTCCTCATCCATATAGCCTCGCATGCATCCAAAATTTCTGCCATATACTCGGCCTCCACTGAACTGAGTGCCATGGATCTCTGCTTCCTGTTGTACCAAGAAACTGCTGTCGACCTGATACTGAAGATCCCTCTAGATTTTCTATTTCTGTCCATTGGGCTCCCTGCCCAATCTGCACCTGTGAAGCCACATAGCTTCACCTCATCCTCCTGTCTGTACCACAATCCATATTCCGATGTGCCTATGAGATAACGCAATACATGCTTGCTCACCTTCCATAAGAGCTTGGTTGGCTTAACCATAGCTTGTGAAATCTGGTTAATAGCATAGCATATATCGGGTCGTGTATTGACCAGATACATAAGTGATCCCACCAATTGTCGATAAACAGTGGCATTCACTACCTCCGCTAAAGTAGCATCCTCCTTCCTCTAACCTCCAGGAAGAGGAGTATCAATAGGCTTGCAGCCATGCATGTTGAACTTCTCCATTATCTCCTGAGCATACTTACCCTAAGAAACAAATATTCCATCACTGCGCTACCAAATTTCCAATCCTAGGAAATAATGAAGGAGGCCCACGTCCTTCATCTCAAACTCCCGAGCAAGATCCTCCTTGCATGAAAGTATCAATAGCTCATCTCCCGTTAGAATCAAATCATCTACATAAAGTACAATGATAAGCAACTTACCCTCCACCACAATCTGGTATAGGTTAGGATCCGCCTCACTCTTGGAGAATCCAAGTCTGGTGAAATAGCTGTCTATCCATGTGTACCAAGCACGAGGTGCTTGTTTCAACCCATACAACGCTCTCTTGAGCCTGCACACATGTGACTCACTACAGAAGATCTTTAAACCTTTGGGCTGCTCTATGTACACTTCCTCCTCAATGACTCCATTAAGGAACACAGTCTTCACATCCATCTGATGAATGTGCCACCCCATCTGTGCTGAGAGAGCAAGAATCGTCCGTATGGAAGAATACCTTGCGACAGGTGCAAAGTTCTCCTCATAATCGATCCCCTCTATCTGTGAGAAGCCTCAGGCAAAAAATCTTGCCTTGTACTTCTCCACACTCTCGTCAGCTGCATGCTTCACTTTGTAGATCCATCTCGAACCCACCAGTGATTTCCCTTCAAGTCTTGCGACAATCTCCCATGCTGTTTCTGACAATCAAATCATACTCTTCCACCATGGCATCTACCCATGCAAGTTCCTCCACAGCTTCCTCAAAAGAGGATGGCTCCATCACGACACATTTTCTCACAAGAGCCATGTATCCAGTGTACCAATCCGATGACTGTCTCTGCCTGCGCTTTGTTGTAGGTGGTCCTACAAGCTTCTCTGCATCTTGAGCCAGTCACTCAAGTTCTGTAGTGCACTTTCTTCCTTTGATGGTTGGCGCTACATGAGTGGCCTCTTCCACTCCATGAACTTCCTTTTGTGGCTGATCGACATCCCGAAGCTCATCCTTAGGAACCAATAGCTCCTCATATGCATGCAAGTGTGGCTCTCTCTCAAGTGAACACTTCATGGCTTTCTCCTCCTAAAATTTTATATCTCGTCGCACAACAGTCTTGTGACTGTCTAGAAAATACACATGATAGTTGTGGGGCGTATCAATGTACCCCAAAAATATCCCACCTCCACAGTCGACTCCAACTTCTTCCTGGCATCCTTCGTCACATGCATGTAAACAGGAGAACCAAAAATCCTCAAATGGGAAATATCAGGCCTCTTACCAGAATAAACCTCCTCGGGTGTACTCATGCCAAGTATCCTGTGAGGACAACGGTTCTACACATATACTATAGTATTGCATGCCTCCACCCACAAGTGAATGGGTAGGCCCTGATCATGCAACATCACCTGTGCAGCACCCACAATCATTCTGTTCTTCCGCTTAGCAACCCCATTCTGTTGTGGGTTATGGGGAGCTATGAGCTCTCTTCAAATCCCTTATGCACTGCAAAAATCCTTGAACTTGCTAGAGATGAATTCACCACGATTGTCGCTCCTAAGAGCCTTCACCTTCTTCCCTAATTCCTTCTCGACCGGTGCTTTGAACTCACAAAACTTTGAGTATGTCTCGCTCTTCTTCTGCATGAAGAAGATCCATCACTTTTGGGAGAAATCATCAACAAAGATCACATACTACCTGTGCTTTGCTGTGGAAGCAACTGAGAAAGGTCCACACACGTCTGTGTGAATTCTCTCAAGGATCGTCGTGGCATGACTATCCTTCTTGTGAAAGGTGGCTTTTACAAACTTTCCCAAAATACACCCCTTGCACTGATCTGACTATGCAAGAGTGACTTTAGGAAGCCTAGTAGAAATCTGCTGCAGTATCTTCAAGGCACCATGGTGAAGGTGACCCAATCTCTGGTGCCATAGCTCACCATCATCCCAGCTCACCACTCCTTCTGCCTTGCATGCCATTGCTGAGCAGCCATCTACATGCAACTGATAAAGGTTCTTGACTCGAACCCTTATCTTCCGGGTTTCTCCAATTGTCTTACTGCGTAGGAAAGCCTTTCCCTCACTGAAAACAACATCATATCCCTTGTCTTCTAAAATTTCCACAGAGATAAGATTCTTCTTCAATCCTGGAACATGCATCACTTACTTCAATACGAAGGGTTTACTAGACTCCCTCTCAAAGGAAATGGTACCAATACCAGTCGCACTGTATCTACCATCATCGCCCATCTCGATGTGCACTCCAAGATCTTTCTCATCCAGATTAGAAAACAAATCTCAATCTCCTATCATATGAAAAGGTGCACCACTGTCCAAGAACCATACCAATCCCATCACACTTGATACCAAACATGTGATCGGCGAAAAAATCCATCTCAAACTGCGAGGCTAAGGCCTCTCCCGCTACAGATCCAACAGCTTGCTTATTTTTCTTTTTCTACGGACAATTTGTGGCAAGTGTCCGTGCTGGTGATAGTGAAAGCACTTCACCTTGGACATGTCCTTCTTCTTGCCTTTTGCACTAGAATGAGAAGCTTTTTTGTTCTTCCCCTTCTTTGCTTTGGCAGCCAAAGCACAATTTTCTTCATCAGATGCCTTTGATGAAGATCCATCCCTGGTATTCTTCCTGATCTCCTCTTGCGCAAGATCCAACCAAGGTCTCTCCCATCCTGACAATTTCTCCCGACCATTGACAGAGTCTTGATAGGAATGCCAACTCTTTAGAAGACCAAGGAGAGCCAGGCTCACCAAGTCCTCATCATCGACAGTCACCCCCACACTTCCCAGCTCATCCCAACATTGGGTGAACTTTGTGAGATACTTGGGCATACTGTCGCCTTTCTCACAGTTTATGCTTCTGAGTTTATCCTTGAGTGCCAACTTCCTCTGGTTGCTCTTGCTTTGGAATAGATCTATCAACGCTTTCCACATCAATTATGGAGAAGCCTTTCCATGGAGGCTGGACACAATGTGATCCCTCACGCCCTCCAATAGAATCCTTCGACACTTTGCTGTCTTATTTTGCCAATCCCCGACTTGAGTAGCATCAGTAGGTTTTGGGACATCCGCATCTATGAACTCCTTCAACCCATTAACATCTAACACTGCCTCCATCCTGTCCTTCAATGCAACATAGTTCGAGCTGCCCTCAAGAGCATACTCCAATCGCAATCCATTGAAAGACATTTCAACTTTGACACCAAGAAAACACTGCTGCAAATTCGAATTCCACCAGCTCAAAACTCAACCGCTTCTAATCTAAAATTCATGAGAACAAAGTATTTCTTGTACAAAGATCGAATGTATGGGTATTCACCGTATATATCACCTTCCAAAAGAAGGATGAATCTAGAGGCTACCTAGCTCGATTACAGACTCTGCCTGAAGAAATAAAATGTAAACACTTTATGAAAAATAGATCCGATGATCAACTTCGCTTTGATATCCAGTAGAAATCTCTTCTACAAATCAACCAGCTCTGATACCATGTAGAAAAATCATGAATAATATGAAACTTATTCACAGAGATTATCCTGATTATACAATATTTGAGGAATCATGAATAATACATAACCTCCTCTACGTTGATCATCAATTTAGCAGTATAAAGAAACAATCGCATGCAAATACAGAAGCATCAATCACACATATGAACACAATATGTACCCAGGGAAAGAATAAAGCTGAAAACCACCAACATCTATATATTATATTGATTGAGAACATGTAACAATACATAGTACAATACTCCTCACAAGTACTCAGTACTATCTCCACCTATTACACACAAACTAGCTCAGATCTGAATCAATCACTAGCTCAAATCACCTTCATTGCTTGCCTGCCTCCACTACACAATCCTGCATAGAGAATGGATGAGAATGGCTGAACCAAACTCGTATTTCCCATGTGTAACACTACGCAATCCTCATTTCCAACTCAATCCCACTGATTGTGCAAATCTCATGCACAACTATAGTCACAACTCACAGTTGTCTTGCCCTTTCACTCATCTCTAACACTTGTCTCCACTGAAATGTCCATGCACCGAGTTAACTGATGTATTCCTTAGTTGATTCATGAGTTAATAATTAGTGAATTAATTAATAGCTAATTCACATCAGTCATCATTAGTCTATTTTCCAATTAGACTAACTACAACTAGTTCAACTAAGTCAAACTGAACACAACTCCATCAACTCCTGATCCAACTCCACAGAACTCAATCACTGAAGTCCTAACTGAAGTCCTCCATGTAATAGCTCAAGTTAACCCACAAGAAAAGAATATTTCCTTCTGGTAGTTGCATGTGGCACATCCGTAGCTCGAACTGAAGTGCTCTAAGAGAATAAGATAATGTTTATAGTCTAAATATTATTAAGAGCTAATAATATTCGATTGTTCTATTTTTAGCATGGCAGTCTAAAAATAGACTCCGCCCATATGTCTAAAAATAGAGTTCCATCTATTTTTACCAACTTGACCAATCATCCACAAATAGCATCCTGCAACTCATAGACCATGATCCATATGTCTAAAATAGACTTTGCGCCAAAAATAGCCAGCGGGCCCACTTAGTGAAGGCGACTTCTTTTCACTAAGCTCCATCATCTTGTTGAATTTTCAACATTTTAAGTACAAAATGGCTACTAATCCTAGCGATAAACACCCATTAGCTATGCCAAATTGTCTACTAAAAGATCCTACTACTCATGAAAGGATAACGCTGCTCTAGCTATCTTCCAAAGAGGAACCAAAAACCGCTCAGGCACACCGACTGTGTGTCGTTGCATATGAGCAGGGATCTCCCTCATCGAAAGGGGGGGAACACCCATGCTCAGGCCCTTCAGGTTCCTCAGAACCTCATGAAGACTGTCAACATCCCCCCCCCCTTGCCATTAGGTAGTAGGCCTCCTTTCCTCCCTTGGTGAGGTTCACCTATAGGTCATACCAATGCAACATCTATGTCAAGAGAAAAGCTTCATGTCGGTACTTGTTCATCCATAAAATAAAAAAAAAACATAACATAAACATTTAAAAGGTTAAAAATACTTTATGTACTCTAAGAAATAATTCTTACCTTGAGGACCCCAGTTGGTCCTGGGAGGCAACATCAAGTCAGGGTCAACGGTGAAGTCAATGCCCTCATAGGCATAGTCATCAATCATCACAATCTAGCCACTAAGCCACTCGAAGAAGTGTCAAATAGGTACTCCTCCTATGCGAAGATCAAGTGATGCCATCACCCCTTTCTCGGCTCCCTCAGATCAAAGGGACCTAAGCTCATCATCGGGCTCATAACAGGTACCCCCTCAAGCATGAATGAGAGAATGAGAGTGACGTACCCAAAACTCTGTTGGTTTGGAGTCTTGCATGTGGTCAATTTTGCCTTTAACTTGCGAGGAATTGCTTCACACCAACTGGACATCTAAGGCTAGACACAGTCAACTGCAACAAATAGTTGGGCCTTTGATGCATCATGGGGACTCTTTGACCCCACAAAACACAAAATCAATCATAAAATGGCCCTCATAGATCTGGACCTAATCCTCTCTATGGGGACTCTATTGCTGATGAGTCCACTCTCAGGGACATAGTAAGCTTGAACTAGCTCTAGGGTGGATTGAGGATTAGGCCTACCCTTAGTTAGGTTTGATTATGCTCCTCTACACAACAAACCAGTCAAAAAGTATATATCATCGCGGTCAATGGCCAACTCATGATCTCCAATCCCGAACACCTGCTCATGTTCATCCCAATGCTAAATAATCGATCTCAACAAGTCCTCTTACGCTTTCATCAAGTCCAACTTAGCAACCTTCATCAACCCACAATGGTGCAATGCAAGTATGCAAGCAGGATCATTTCACATTATCAATTCTTATTGGTCATGGGCCCATTCTCTCCATAGACTAGTCATAATGGCTCAAAACCTACACAAGGAAACCAAAAAATTGGTGCAAACGGTGCAAAAATGGATATTAAATAACTGCCTGGGGTTTTGGCATGTACCCTCAAGCACTAACACCCCTCTTGTGAGGTACAGGGAGGATTAATTCCCTTCAACAGGTCATAAAGGGTGTTTAATGCCCCCTACAAGCCTGCTAGGGGGCATTAGGCGAGTTTGAAGAACTAGGGCTCCCCAGATCTCCAAAAATTCACCCCCAAATACTAGTAAAAAAGGTTGAATAATGCAATATTAAGGTTTTAGATCCTACCTGGGATTGACAGTACATCGAATGGTCACCCGGATCTCCCACAATCATTCATGGAAAATGTGCTCCTCTTTAGCTCCAAAACACTCTCACAGCTCTCAAATGATGCAAATGGTGAAGGTGGAAGCTCAAGAACTCCCTTATGGTCACCTTGGAGACATGACTTATCTTAATTGAAGTCATTAAAGTAGAAGTAGTCCACTTCCAATGATAATTATCATGCACCATGACTCCAAATGGATAGAAATTGCTCATGTTTTGATGAAAGAATTTTCAGGAATGAACGAAAGAAATGACCATGTGCAATTCTCTATTAGCGCTTTGTTTTATGGGATGTTTTCTCACTCTAAAACTAAAAAATCCCTGATTTTTTCATCGTTGGGCTCATTAAACAAATGTGAGAATAGTCTGAGCAACTATTTTTCCTTTATTTTCTGCTCATTAAACTGAAAAATATCGATTAAGCATTCTTTTTTGGGACTCTTTTCTCGCTCATAAAACTGAAGAAAAACCCTGAGTTCCTTCTTCAAACTCGTTAAACACTTATGAAGAAGCTCCAAGAATTATTTTTAGGAACTTTTATCGCTTGTTAAATCGAAAAAACACCGAGTTTTTTTCATTGGGCTCGTTAAACATTTATGATGATGATATGAGCGCTTTCTTTTTGGGGACTATTTCTTGCTCTTAAATCGAAAAATCCTCGATTTTTTCCCTTCTTCGGGCTCGTTAAATCTACGAAGAAGGAATGAGCAGTTATTTTACCTCTTTTTTATCACTCACTAAACTAAAAAATATACCTTGAGTTTTATTCATTTGACTCGTTAAAATTTGATGAAGGTATTGAGTTTGTTGTCACATGACTGATTAAAATTTCACGACGAAAATCGAGTTTACTCCATCTCCTCGTACTCGTAACAAAATGAGGCCATCATCTATTGAGCATAGGTTTCTCTTTATCCAGACTCAATAGATTAACTCATGAAAAAGGAACCATTTTGGGTATACTATTAAACTTTTGTCGCACCCAGTTAAAAACTATGACAAGGGGACCACCCTAGAGTCATTCTTTACGATCTTTTCAGATTCTTTGAATATGAAAAAACCACTGAGTTATCTCATCTGGACTCATTAAATTACACATATGAAGGATATATTTTATCTTTTTACGATCCTTTTCAAACTCTTAAAACATGAAAAGATCAACGAGTTTGTCTGTCTAGACTCATTAAACTAATAAGATAGGGTATATAGTCGCTCTTTTTTCGGTCCTTTTCAGACTCCTAAAAAATGAAAAAATCAATGAGTTTACCCATCTAGACTCACTAAACTAATCATATGGGGACAGTGGAAAATACAACTACATTATGTTTCATATTTTGAAAGAGTTTTTTGGCAGCAATTGTGGTGAGCACCAGTATTGTAGGAATAATGTTGCAACTCCTCGGCTACCTACCTTACTCTTATCAACCAGGTAGTTCGTAATAAACTTGGAAGCGACAATGTTGTATGCACAAGTACTAGTTCTTACTGTAGGCTGTCACTTGGTCAGCTAGTGCAAGATCACTAGGAGCTCAAGCCAACTTCTATGGATTCCAGAAGAAACTCTATATGTGATGAAAGAAAGGAAAGCTTACTCTACAGAGGCTACTGTACTTGAACAAAGGAAAAAGACTGAAATGTAAAGTAAACCTAGAAAACCCTACTTAACCAACTAATCCTAATTTTGCAGAAAGAAATATGAAAACCATGAAATGAATGCCATTACCTACTCAAGGAAGTAAACAACATCTACTCAAGCTATTTCTAGAAGGAAATGAGGAAAAAATATATTTTTGGATTTTACGTATTTTTATGTGAATTTGTCATGCATGTAATTTATTTGTTTGTGAATGTGGTAGCAAATAGGTGGCGATGGAGGGAAGTTTTGGGACTTGAGAGGATGTAGGATAGTGTGGATGGGTCCTAGGAGGTCTCAGATAGCCTTCTGGAGGCTTTTCCCGCAATCGGCCTTCAAAAGGAAGCCTACAGGAAAATCTACAGGAGGACATAGGGGATCTACAGTAGGTCTACATGAGGTTTACAGGAGGATGCCGAGAGCCATTTTGAAGGTTTTAAAGTTGTGAGAGTGGGTGGAAAGGGTAAATGAAGGTTGGGATTATGTGTTAGGGCACCTAGGGTTCACCAAGGATCATTAGGAGAGGGAAAGGTGGTCGGGAGAGAGGAAGAAATCCTATGGGAAAATGCAGAAAACTAAGGCATATTTGAGGTGAACTTTGGGTGACCTGTAGGGCATAGATCAGGGAGAGAATGTGATGGTTGATAGGATGACCTGATGTGAGAAGAAGTCTGCTGCAAAAGAACTGACAGGCAAATAATCAAGCAAGCAAGGAAATTAAGTACATCAAAAAAATAAAATTTTGCATCAAGCTAATCTAAATTATGAGCCACGGAAAGAAATGCTGAAAGATGCTATAATGAGAGAAAGCATGGAATAAGACTTATTAAAAATACAGAAATGAGCATGGTGAAAGAGACCTAAAGAAAAGCATTAAACTTGTAACAAACTGCAACACTAGAAATCCTATGGAGAAGAAAAATCTGTGTTTTGTGGAAACAAGAGGGTCTTGGCCTCAGTTCATGGTCCCAAAGGGAGGAAAGGAGGCCAAGGCACTGTTGCTGGCCCTTTGTATCTTCACTCTATCACTGTTTACCCTGTTATAGAAAACACAAATGAAAACAACCTTTTAAATCACCAAAAGCAACCTATTCTTAACCAAGAAAGAAATTCATCAAACAACAACTAATCCATAAACTGAAAAAAAGCATATAAATACAAACAAGAGGAGCTTGGTTTCTTGGATTTGGCTCTAACCCAACAGCTTCAGCCCTCTGAGGTAACTCGGTGCTAGCTCAAGAATAATTTCATCTTTATTATCAAAATAGTAATAGGATTACATGAAACTGTCACCAAAAGTATGCTCGAAATTGAGCAGAGAAAAACTGTAGCAAAAATTCAACAAAAATTCGACCTTGGTGAGGCCCTAGGCCTCTCTACTTATACAATTGAAGCTCTCAAGAACTTCCTTAAAATCACAGAGGCTTAGTTCCCAAAACTCGATATAAACATAAGTTATCCTCCACTTGCTCGGCTGCCTCCTAGTGCATTGATTTCGGTGTTTGTGCTCCAAGCTGCATGAAGGAGAATTCGATGTGGGGAGTAATAAATGAGGAGGATTCCCTCATATAAATCCTCGCCTTTGTCCACTTCAAATTATTGCTGCCAATTGTCCATTGAATCTTTGAATTTGTCTTCAAATTCAACAAAAAATTGCATTAAACACATATTAAACTTCATGGAATCATAACTAACCCAACTCACTCCATAAGCATAAATATAATAAAAAAACATGCAATGAGCTAAGAGAATGGTTGATTTAACTATGTTTAGGAGGAAAAATGAGCCCATATAGTTACCCATTTATGGGTCTCATCATCACCCCCTTACTGAAGGTGTTGCTCATCCTTTGAGCAACTTAGTCCATATCCTCATCTTTGATGGCCCTGGTGGCCTCCCAAACATCCCAATCTTCTAATTTTGTTTCCTCTTCCTTTTCATAGAAGCCTTCTTTTCTATCTATCTCCTCCCACTACCTCTAATCTTCTTCCTTGGTTCTCCCTTCTAGCATGCCTAACAGCAGTGGTGGACTCAGTTTGAGGCCAATCCAATTGACCTGTAGCCTCTGCATTGAGTGCTTGTACAATGGCACTCTCCTTAGTTCTTCCTTCATCCTCATTGGGAAATGATATTCCCTGATCTTCAGACTGTGTGGTAAGGTGTTCCATCTTCTCATACATGCATGCACATAGTCATCCCCAAGTAACCTTTCCATGTCCTCAAAATGTGCAATGGCTTGTGCTTGATCACTTATATATCTAGGGGCAATTTGAGGATTGTTTGCAAGTAGCCAGTGTGTGCTGATGAGAGCCATGGGATATGATGGCTCAGCTCTGATCATTAAGGGCTCATTCTGCTCCTTTATCATCAAATTTATTATTTCTACTACCCTTAACTCTTCATGATTCATCCATGAGGCCATGGCCATTAGTTGCAGGTCCCCTAGCCTAGAATTGGGGTCCCACACATTCATGTCTATGAGGGCCATGTTATGCAAATAGAATTCTGCTATTTTTTCCTTGTCTTGTAATGAGCTTTGGTCACACAGGTCCATAAACTATATGTAATCTTGGAAAGGCATTCTGCCTCTCTATGCCAAAGTATTTATCGGAAACTGTGGCCATTGGTCCTTGAGGTATAATCCATAGGATTTTTCTAGAGTTCTACATTGTAGTGCCTCCATGGACCAACTGGCCATGCATGCCAGTTGTGTCTCCTTCTCTTGCAACTGTCTTCTTAGCAATTCACTTTTTGTTTCAAGGTGAGTTCTTGTGATTGCTTCTCTATGTCTGACAACACTTAATTATCTTCCCATTTCTCTGAGTTGATTCTCCATATGGCCAATATCCTCAACCCCCTTGGATTTGGTGATTTGCATCCACCTATGGGTCCTTATTCTTTCTTTCTCCAACTCAAAGAATAGTGGGATTGCAAATTTTTGTGGAATGATTCTTCCCCCCTCAAGAAGATTGTAGTAAGAGCCAAGACTAGGCTGAGGGTCAGGTTCTTGTGCCTCTGTTTCTTCCTCCTTCCCCTGTGGATGTCCTTCTATCCTTTTTTCAAGTTTTTTTGTCTCCTGTAGTCTTGATAGGGTCTCCTGTAGAACAGTCTGTGCCTCCTATTGAACTATTTTTGAGTCCTATTGTTCTACGTTTTCCTTCGATGTGGGAAATCTAGGAGTCCCCCTTTCATGAATGATAGGTGCCTTGGAAGGGGATTCCTTTCCTTGGGTAGAGGGTGACTTTTCAATAACAATAGGCACTTTAGAAGAAGGCTGGGGTTTCCCTATTTTGATCCTTGTGCTCTTCTTAGCCCTGAAATACATTGAGTTCTGCCTCTTCCTCTTTTGTTTTGGTTTACTTGGGGTGTTGAGGGCAGTGAGAGCAGCTGTTGTTTCTCTTTCTAGGGTCTCAAGAGACACTTCTATCTTTTCTGCCCCTCTTTCTCCTCCTTCTATCTTTTTCTATGTCTCTATTTGTTTTGTTTCTTCCTACTTTGTTTTGGTTTCTTCCTTCTTCCCTTATTGTTCCTTAGTTTCTTCCCCTTCTCCTTCTTGCTGCTCTTCCTACTCACTATCAAAAGGACTGATATCATAGGTGAGTGCATTTTATGTCATCTTCTGCTGTCATGTTTTGGAAACTTTCCCATGCTATGGGGATTGTGAAGGTATGGAGGGCTTCTTCCACTAAAATTTTAATTAACCCGTGGTGAGCCATATTTGTTCCCCACCTGCCTTGCCATCATGGTTTCTTCCCACAATCACCTCTCATCATTACGTCGGAGCTTGCAAACCCTCCACTACCTATCCTTGGGATCTTTCTCTGAGTCAACTATGCGCACGTGTGGCGACATCTTCAGATGAGTGCAGTCAACTAGATGAAGGTGGCCAAGTTAACTGGACACCTTTTCTTGTTCAACCCCATCCATATCATTCACTTATGCATATCTTTCGATTACACAAATGCAACAGAGGAGTACGTTAGTCACTTACCTATGAGTCGAATGTATGTGTTGTGAGGTATTTTAGCCTCCTTTTACTGTTGCATGCTTGTATTTACTTTGTTGCATGCCCTTTGCTTTCTGATGTGTGGTTGTTTGTCTTGTGTAGGTATCCTCTGGCTGGATCTAAGCTTTAGATGTCTCCTTCAATCCCATGGTTGCACTTCTTTTGTTGTTGTGGCTTGATTTTAATGGGATCAGCTGCTACAAGAATTCCTATAGGAGCTCTTGTAGCTACTTCTCCCTTTAAAATTTTAGCTTATTTTTGTACTGGAAGCTATAAGGATGATGCCAGAGATGCTGATGGAGATGTAGAGGTACTAGGTAAGTTGTAGGTGATATTTGAGGTGCTGCTTCCTTTATTTTTTATTTTTTTCTAAAACCTGGTTTTCTGTGTTTTTCTATGACAGGAAGGAAAAAGATGATGATGATGATGTGATGCAGGTGTGGAACAGATAGCAAGGAGGGTTGATAGATGTAGGAGGGTTTACATGTTATTCATAAAGCTTCCCAGCCCCTAAAACTGCTTTTTGGAACCATTTGTAGCTCCCTGTGATGCCTACAGGAGCCTCCTATAGAAAACACAGGGCCTCCTGTAGAACACACAGTTTCTGGAAAAAAAACATAGTGGGGTGGAAGAAAGGTTAGAAATGATGGAGAAGAGTGTGGAGGAGGTGGAATAGGCTCTTTGGAATCTTCTCTTGCTCCTTGTGGTCCTCCTGCAACCTGCAATACACATTAAAATTCAATTTTCCTTTTCTTCTTTTTCTCTCCTTTTTTTTGAAAACAACTAAGGCACCTCAAGGAAGTTTTCACCTTAATTGCCTACCCTGGGTGCCTCTAAGGGAGGTTTTCACCCAGGGATCTTATTCTCTTTTTTTTTTTTGGCATCATTGAGCCGCCTCAGAAGAGGTTTTCAACTCAATGATGGGACTCAAGCACCTCATGGAGGTTTTCACTTGAGTCCTTACTTTTTATTTCTCGTTTCTATTTCTTCAGTGAGTGGGTGAAGTGGAGGCTAAGACATGCTCCACTACCATCACTGTCATATTCAGATCTTCAATTAACTCTCACTTGGAGAGGTGCTTCTTGTAAATTTTTGACCTATGTCCATTGACAAGCATTGGGATGGCTTCCTCATCAATGGTTCTGATCAAAACTAAACCATTGTCATTGCATTTTTCCATAGTGTAGGGTCCTAGCTATCTTGTCCTAAACTTTCCTTTGAAGTCTTTATAGCTTGAATCATAGAGTAGTGCCCAATCTCCCTCTTGGAATTGCTTCTCCTTAATATTTTTGTCATGCCATATCTTCCTCTAAAGCTGAACTACCTCGGTGTGGAGAAGGGCCTGCAATTTTTGTTCATCCAATCCATTGAGTTGGAGTCGTCTTTCCTTCGGTGCATGGCTGAGGTCTAGGTCCAGCTGAGTTGCCATCCTTAGTGTATTGAATTCAAATTCTATTAACAACAAAGCCTTCTTCCCATAGACCAGTTCATAGGGTGTGAACCCTGTGGTGGTCTTCCATGTTGTGTTGTAGGCCCAAGTGGCCTCAACTAATCTATCCACCCAATCTTTTCTACTTTTGCTCACTACCTTGGTCAAAATATCTTCCAAAGCTCTGTTAGTGACTTCCACCTGCCCATTGGCTTGTGGATGGTAAGGGGTGGAAGTCTTCTGCTTGATTTTATGATGTGTGAGTAGGTCTTCAATCAAATTGGAAGTGAACTAACTGCCTTGATCTGTGACCAATTCTCTTAGATACCCAAACTTGTAGAATATGTTTTCTCTCAAAAAATAAACTACTTTTTCCTTTGTTGCTACTTTGATTGCTTTTGTTTCTACCCACTTTGTCAGGTACTCGATGCACACAATGATGTATAACTTTTGTTTTGAAGGAGGGTTGGTAGGACCCACAAAGTCCATGCCCACTTCTCAAATGGCTTAAAGGTCACTTGAGGTTGCATGGGCATCCCATCCTTTGGAGTAGGTTTCCCCATCCTTTGACACTGATCACATTGACTAGTGTATCTCCTCACATCTTGATGAAGATTGGGCCAATAGTATCCTGCTTGCAAGGTTTTGAAGGCAATTTTCTTTGCTGCAAAATGACATCCATAAGGCCCATCATGACAGGTCAGGAGGATGTCAAAAACTTCCTCCTCCATGAAAATTTTTCTAATGATCTAATCTAGGCCAATTTTGAAGAGATTTCCCCCAATCCAGGTGAAAGGGGTACTTTTCCTCACTATCTTGCTCTTCTCCTTCGAGGATAGGTGTGGTGGGAACTGTCTGAAACCAAGTAGTTTGCTATATTAGCAAACCATGGAGAGAGTACTGAGATAACAAACAGGTGTTCATCTAGTATTTGATCATCCACCATTCCTTCTTCACCTACAGGCAAATTTACTATAGACAAAAATTCAGCAACAACATTTTCTTTACCAAGCTTATCAACAATGGTCAAATCATACTGCTGCAGTAGAAGCAACCATATAATAATGTGAGCATTTACATATAGTTTGTTCATTGAATAGCTAATTATAGCATGATCAGTATGCACGAAGGTATGATAGCCTATGATATAATGTCTGAATTTGTTTAAAGAATGCACAACAGCTAGGAGTTCCTTCTTGGTCACTATGTAGTTTAACTCTTGCTTTGACAATTTTTTTCTTATAAAGTATATGGCATAAGGTAATTTTTCATCAATTTGTCCTAAGGCTACTCCTATTGCTTTGTTCAAGGCATCTGTGTGAATGTGGAAAGGTAGGGCCCAGTTTGGGCCTCTCAAAATTGGGGCCGTCACAAGTTTACTCTTCAAGGTATTTAAGGCTTCTTGATAGTTTTTCGACCATACAAATTCGACATATTTTCCTAGAAGACCAAACAATGGAGAGTCTAGGTTACTAAAATCTTTAACGAATCTTCAGCAATACCCAGCTAAGACTAGGAAACTTCTGACATCTCTCATCTTTTGAGGAGGTGGGACCCTTTCAATGATGGCAATTTTGTTGGGGTCCACCTGCAATCCTTGTTGAGATATTGCCTGACCTAGCACAGTCCCTTCAATCATAAAAAATTCACATTTTTTCGAACCGAGGGATAGGTTCATCTCAATACACTTGTCCAAAAATTTTCCCAGGTTAGATAAAGCTTCTTAAAATTCAAAACCATAAGGAGTAAAATCATCCATATATATTTCCATTGCATCATGAACCAGTTCAAAAAATATACTAAATACCGCTCTCTGGAAAGTGGCTAGAGTGTTGCACAAACCAAAAGGAAGGACCACGTATGCAAAGGTACCCCAAGGACAAGGGAAAGTGGTCTTATCTTAGTCTTTCGGGCTGATTTGAATCTGATTGTACCCGCTAAACCCATCTAGGAAGGAGAAAAACTTCTTCCCCACCAAACCATGTAACACTTGATCTATGAAAGGCAAAGGAAAATGGTCCTTTTTAGTGCCTTTGTTAAATTCCCAATAGTCGACATAGATTCTCCACTTACCATTTTTCTTTGGCACTAGCACCAAAGGAGAGACCCATTCACTGTCAAAGATGGGGTAGATGAATCCTGCATCAAGTAATTTTTGTAACTCTTCCTTAACAATGTCTTTAAGTTTTGGATTCATCTTCCTTTGAGGCTGCATGACTGGTTTGCAATCTTCCTTAATGTATATATGATGAGTACATACTGAAGGGTGTGCTCCCTTCATCTCCTTATAACTCCAGGTGAAGGAATCTAAATGTTTTCTCAATAAGCTGCACAGTTCCTTCTCTTGGGAAATGGATAGGGATGGATTGATTTTCAAGGTTCTTCCGGGGCCGAACTCTATATTCTTAACACAAAGAGAGGTCAGGTCGGCCACACAGAGATCAGTTAAGGGGTTGCTTTGGGTTTCTTTCACTACGTCCTCTAATGGTAAGATACTGGGGCATGGATTTTGAATTAAATTTTCAATGATATCATCCTCATCTTGCGGTTTCCCCCGCATGGCGGTTTCTAATGCACAAAGTGGTGCAGAATAGACTTCATCCTCATCCTCCTCCTCCAACTAGAGATGTAGATCATGTTCTAGCAAGGGTTGTGTAGGAGGGTATAGGATTAACTGTTTGGACATATGCTCATTCTTGATGGGCATGTTCCCAGCTCGACAGCTAATGTAGGCATCGACAGTAGCCAACCAGGGTCTTCCCAGGATGAGAGGATACCCAATGAGCTTTGCCTTTGGCTGGAGAACTAAAAAATCAACCGGGTACTCCCAAGAATCAATGGAGACCATCACATCTTCCACAATCCCTTCAGGGGTCACGGTGGAGTGGTTTGCTAGCTACAGTACTGTTGTGGTCTTCCTCGAGGAGCCCTAGAGGTTAAGTTTGAACATTGTGTCCTTTGTCATCACATTAATGGAAGCTCCCAGATCAATCAAGGCATGTGGAATCATGGTGCCATTTATGTGGACATCAACTACTGGGCTTCTAGGGTCCAGATATTTCAGACAAATTACCTGCCCCAACATCAGGCCGGACAGTTGTCCTATGACATTGATGGTTGGGGCATCTCTCTTGCGCCCGCCTGGATGCCTAAAGCACTTCTCTTTGATTAACCTATAGTATATAGGAACACCTTTTATGGCTTTAAGAAGTGGTATCTTCACACATAACTGTTTCAATTCTCCCAGAAGTTCAGTTTTTTTTGGGGTGGGCTATGTTGTCCCAGATAGTCTCTCAAGAAAGGGTGGAATTTCTTTAAGTTCACTTTCATCTTTATCTTCTTCAACCTCCCTAGGTGGAGGATGGATATCTGGGAGAACCTTCCCATATCATAGGTTAATCTCCTAGATCTCCACAGCATAAGTTGGGCATGATGGTTCCGCACTATATACTTGTTGAACTTGTTTGTTGTTCAGGTTCGGGTTCGGCTAGGCAGGAATTTGGGGTTGCCTTGGTGGAGCAGGAGTCAATGGTTGTGGTTGAGTAGGTGGTAGAGGCAAAAGAGCAGGAGGAGAGTTGTACTAGGGCCTCCACCTCTGATGAGATGCATTTTACTGAGGTTGTAGCTGAGCATAGGATTGAAATGAATGAGCGACTGGTTGGGCATGATATTGAGATGGAAAGAACCAAGGAGGAGGCATGGACCAGGAAGGATGAGCAGGAGGGCCCCGAGAAGGTATGTAAGTGATTTGGTTGGGGTTGTAGTATGCCTAATATGTCCCTTGCATCCCTCGCTAGTATGGTATAAGTCCATGTTGTCTCCTTTGGTTCCTAAAATAGAATGGTTTAGTGGCTCCTTCAACCCCTCGGTATACAACTTTAAGTCTGGGTAAGGAAGGGCACTTATCTGTAGAATGATCTTCTTCACAGATTGAACAAACCTCTATAGAGTTTAATGGACATTTGTTCCTAGGATGCCTCCTAGTGCATCTAGGACAAAAGATGGCCAAGGACCTCTCTGCTTCCTCTTATTTCCTTTTGATATGCAATGTATCCATTTTCAAGGAAAGAATCTGTAGCATCACACTCTCGAAGTCTTCCAACATGTTTCTGAGTTCACCTTTGATGGGTGAATTGGAAGAGGAGGTATTGGCTATGGGTTGGCCCCCCTACCTCTCTTTCTGGCTACTCTAGAATGGTTTTTGAAGACAGTCTTTATGTCCTCATAACATAGTTAGTAGATGTCTCCCCTGGCTAGTAGATGGAGCATCTTTGGAAGGTATTTTGTGATTCCCATGAGCAGAACCAACTTCAGAGATTCAGGGTCAAGTGTGCACCTGGCCCTTTTGTAACTGAGCTAGAACCTTTCTTCATAATCCTCCAATAATTTGTCACTTCCCATGGTCATTTGGAAGATTTATTCCTTAGTATCTATTGACCTACAGTAGTCTCGATATTTGCTATTAAAGGCCTGTTGTATTTGAGCCAAAGTTGTGATGCTATTGCCAGGTAACCCCATGAACCAGCGCAATGCTGCATCCTTGAGAGTAGAAGGAAATAGTTTCAAATTTTTCTCATCTTCTGCATAGTCATAGATTCGACAGATGACAACAAACTCAAACAAGAAGGTGTCAAGATCTTCTATAGTCAAACCATTGAAGTGAGGTAAGGTTGAAGGACTTATATTCTTCATTTTGGTGTCCCCATTGGTCTCTTGAATGGGAAAGGTACTCTCTATTATTTCTCCATTTCCCCTAGCATTTCTGTTTTCAACCATTGGCTCAGGAGGAATGTTTTCTTCTTCTTCTTCCCCTAGAGGTTCTTCAATTATCTCTGGTTGTTCACCTAAAGGTTATTCTTAATCAATTTCACTGAAGAAGAGAGAAGGTTGGCTGTGTGATGTAGCATGGGTTTTGGGCAAGAATTTTCCTGAATTATCTCTATTCCTACGAGGCATGAAAGGAAAAAAAATTTGGTTGGTTTTTTTTTTCACTGATTGTACTTGCAAAACTGAAATGGATTGAACAATATAGATTGCAACTAATTGAAATGAACTTTGCTGAAATGAAATTTGCATAATTGAAAAGGAAAGCAAGGAAATGCAAAAACTGAAATAAACAATTATTCTACTTTTGCTTAAATGAAATTTGCAGAATTGAAAAGGAAAGCAAGGAAATGTAGAAACTGAAAGAAACAACTATTCTACTTTTTCTTAAATAAACTACTTAGCAGAATTTTGTGATAGAAAATAGAAGAAAGCAATAATCACAAAATACTCTGATGCTCCCCTGGCAACGATACCAAAAAATGGTGAGCACCAATATTGTAGCAATAATGTTGTAACTCCTAAGCTCAACCCAGTAGTTCGTAACAAACCTAGAAGCGACGGTGTTGTATGCACAATTACTAGTTCTTACTGTAGGTTGTCACTTGCTTAGCTGGCGCAAGATCACTAGGAGCTCAAGCCAAATTCTATGGATTCCAGAAGAAGCTCTATATGTGATGAAAGAAAGGAAAGCTTAATCTACAAAGGCTACTCTACTTGTAGAAAGGAAAAAGACTGAAATGTAAAGTAAACCTAGCAAACCCTACTTAACCAACTAATCCTACTTTTGCAGAAAGAAATATGAATACCATGAAATGAATGCCATTACCTACTCAAGGAAGTAAAAAACATCTACTCAAGATATTTCTAGATGGAAATGAGGAAAAAACATATTTTTGGATTTTTATGTATTTTCATGTGAATTTGTCATGCATGTAATTTATTTGTTTGTGAATGTGGCAGTGAATAGGTGGTGATGGAGGGCAGTTTTGGGACTTGAGAGGATGTAGGATAGTGTGGATGGCACCTAGGAGATCTCAGGTGGCCTTCCGAAGGCTTTTCCCACAATCGGCCTTCAAAAGGCAGCCTACAGGAAAATCTACAGGAGGACACAGGGGATTTACAGGAGGTCTATAGGAGGATGCCGAGAGTAGTTTTGAAGGTTTTAAAGGTGCGAGAGTGGGTGGAAAGGGTAGATGAAGGCTTGGATGATGTGTTAGGGTGCTTAGGTTTCACTAAGGATCACTAGGAGAGGGAAATATGGTCGTGCGAGAGGAAGAAATCCTATGGGAAAACCCAGAAAACTAAGGCAGAGTTGAGGTGAACTTTGGGCGACCTATAGGGCATAGATCAGGGAGAGAATGTGATGGCTGATAGGCTAACCTACTGTGAGAAGAAATCTGTTGCAAAAGAACTAATAGTCAAACAATGAAATCAAGGAAGCAAGGAAATTAAGTACATCAAAAAAATAGAATTTTGCATCAAGCTAATCTAAATTATGAGCTATCGAAAGAAATGTTGAAAGATGCTATAACGAGAGAAAGCATGGAAGAAGACTTATTGCAAAGATAGAAATGAGCATGGTGAAAGAGATCTAAAGCAAAGCATTAACCTTCTAACAAATTGCAACACTAGAAATCCTATGGAGAAGGAAAATATGTGTATTTGTGGCAGCAAGAGGGTCTTGGCCTCAGTTCATGATCCCAAAGGGAGGAAAGGAGGCCAAGGCACTATTTATATGCTTTTTTACCTTCTCTCTATCACTCTTTACCCTGCTATAGAAAACACAAAAGGAAACAACCTTCTAAATCACCAAAAGAAACCTATTCTTAACCAAGAAAGAAATTCATCTAAGAACAACTAATCCATAAACTGAAACAACGCATATAAATACAAACAAGAGGAGCTTGGCTTCTTGGATTGGGCCCTAATCCAAGAACTTTAGCCTTTTGAGGTAACTCAGTGCTAGCTCAAGAAGAATCTCATCTTTATTGTCAAAATAGTAATAGGATAATAAAACTGTCACTAAAAGTAAGCTGGAAGTTGAGCAGAGCAAAACTGCAGCAAAAATTCAACAAAAATTCAACCCTAGTGAGGCCCTAGGCCTCTATACTTATACAACTAAAGTCCCAACAGCTTCCTTAAAATCAGGGAGGCTTGGCTCCCAAAACTCTAGATAAACATAAGTTATCCTCCACTTGCTTGGTTGCCTCCTAGTGCATTGATTTGGCTGTTTGTGCTTCGAGCTACATGAAGGAGAATTCAAAGTGGGGAGTAATAAATGAGGGGGATTCTGTCCTATAAATTCTCTCCTTTGTGCACTTCAAATTATTGTTGTCAATTTTCCATTGAATCTTTGACTTTGTCTTCAAAATTCAACAAAAACTGCATTAAACACATATTAGACCTCATGGCATCATAACTAACCCAACTCACTCCATAAGCATAAATACAATAAAAAAAACATGTAATAAGCTAAGAGAATGGTTGATTTAACTATGTTTAGGAGGAAAAATGAGCCCATATAATTACCCATTCATGGGGCTCATCAAATTTTTCCCTTGAACATGGCACTTCCTCAGATAAACCTTCCTTGTGATGACCTCTCAAGATGAATCTTACCATCCTATGAGTGTAGCCTATATACCCTGATGTTCTTACATCTCTATACCCTAACACTCTTTGGTGTTCATGAGTCTAGTGTTGCATGGATAAACCATTGTCGTGCCTTCTATTGTTTAAGGGAAAACTTTTTTTCTTTAGTTCCCTCCATTATCCCATCAAGCATATCCTACCATCATGCCCTATGTCAAAGATTCCTAAAAAAACAATCATCCTTGTTCTATTTCATGTTGACTAATGTAGGACACCTTATTGCGTACCTTTCGACAGGTCTCTTCCTATCGACTTCAACACTCTATCTAGGAAGAAGAACTATAAACACTTTAGTGCCTTGGTACTTGCAGACATTAGTGGCATGTCACCTTCTGCTTGATCAGGGGTTCTCATTATTGGCTCCTGGTTAAACAATTCTATGAGTGTTTGACGACAAAAACATTTTTAACACTCGTTAGATTATACTGTGCATTTTGGAGACCATAACCATTATTGGTGGCCTTCCTCGTGTCTATTAGCAATCTCCATTATTGACTGGTAACAAGACGATTTCATGCATGTTTGACATCAATGCATATATTCACATGTATCAATCTATGATGTTCGGTGAAGCAGAAATCAAGGCCTTGGGTAGAGGCTTGCATCACTCAGCTTTGTTTCCTCTCCCAAGCTGTGGTTACTATTTTTTGGAGACATCTCATTAGAATGATCCTATTATGACACTGGTTCCGCATTGTGCTTATCGATAGCCAACACCGTCATATCTCTTTTATGATAAAAACACTTTGACATAGCTATTGAGTGTGGGAATGCCCGACTTAGGACATGATTTTAGTTGTTTTATATATATGTGTTGTATCAAGTTTCCCATACCGCCCAAAGCTCTGATCCTCTCTCTCTTTTTTCCAAAGAAAAGGACAGTTAAATATAAATTATTTCATCCATCATTGCAACCTCTAATCTCACAATTTAGGGGGCATCTGTTATACAAGAAAATGACCTCCTCATCAACTCAGAGGACAAAGACATGATGAATGAAGGAATGACCAAGTTCACAAGCCCAGTTGTCAAGATAATGCTGTCTAGACACTAGCAACTTGCTTTATAAAGCTTCTCTGCAAGTTTAGTCGTGTGTTAGTGCCTAGGGTAACTCTAGTTTCTACCTCAGGAACAATGTTAATGAACCTACGTCAAGTTCTGTGGCTCAAAGGAGCGAATTGATTGAGAAAACATCCCTATATTCTCTCCTGTGTTAGTTGATAAAAGCAGGGAAACATATGAACTCAACCTATTTGGGGGAATTACTAATTCCCGATGGAATATGCGAACGGGAAAGAGCACTAAAGCAAGAAACATCATTGCATTTTCCTAATGGAACTCATGGAGGACTTGGAAATCCTAAACCTAGATGCTATATATGTAAGGCTTGGGCCATTGTGAAGGAGGTCAAAACATTTGAAGGGATTGTCTATTTTACTATCAAGTAGAGTCTTAGACTAAGGCATCAGAATATGTTAAGAAGGGGGAGAGAGAGAGGAGCTGGAGGGGTAAGGGAAGGTTGACGCAACTGATAGTTGTAATTACTCTTTCTACATTAATATAGAACTGCAGTTGTGTTGTCCACTCTGTGATGTTGGTAGTATAAAACTGTTTATATGTTGATTTAATATCTTCTAGAATGAGTGGCTTAGTTATATGCAACTAGATATCTCTTATATGTTCATGAATTTGTCTATCAAGTTTTTATACTGTGATATTATGCTTGTCTTTACTTTGTATAGTTTTTGATCTAGAGCTAGCTCAGGGGTCCTTTGCCTAGCTGCATTGTGCTCTACATCAACACCACACTAAGACTCAGGGTAATAATTCCTTCTTGCTTTAATATTCATTTGTTAAACATAGATATGCATGTATCTTTGTGACAACTACAACTAATCTAACTATCTACCGAGGATCCCGGGAAGATCCTTGAGGGTTTTCTACATCAAAAAACACCCGTGAATTAATCGCTATAGTAATGCTATAGGAGAGAACAGTCCCCAGTTGGAGCCGATTTTGTAGCTCTTTTATTTTTGATAAGTTAGCCATTAGTTGAAAAATTCAAAATGCCATAGAAAAATGATAAGTTAAGATATGGACCAAAAACAAAATTAAAAATAAGAATGTTAGGATTTATTATTATTTCAGGTCCATATCATAAAAAATGATAGGGTAGTAGTTCCTCTAAAAAAGTAAGGAAAATGATAAAATGTTATATAAGAAATAAAAGAAAATATTTGCTTTAGAAAATAAAAATTAAGGTTGCTAGTTCAAACGCGCCTTTGAAATTTTTTGCTTAGTTTGAAAATAGTGCTTAAATTCCTTAATCAAAGTTTAATTATTGTTTAATAATCGATCACTTTGCAAATAGTATTAACATATTATTTTTTCATATCGGCACAAGCGACAAAACGTCAAATCAACACCAAATAACCCTCGGGCACTTTTTAACAAATACGATTCACCCCGCCCGGATCAACGTATGAGGAAGCTTTTCAGCCCCCCTTGAATTGCTTCCCGTTAACGCAAGGGGGGGCATCCAAAAAGTAGTTTTAATGTCTACCCTATTTTTCTACATGGCACTCCCATAGTGTTTTGGGCCCCCAAAGCATAAAAATGTAGGCCACCTCCCCCCCCTCGAAATACCGCTAGTGGTTTCCTCTTTTCTAACCGCTGACCTCGTTTCAACTCCATATCATCGATCCATTATCTCTCACCCGTTCACAACCCAACGCATCATTAGTCTGTTATCTGTCACCCATTCACAAATCGCCACGTCACGAAGTCATTTCACATAATGATCCTATGCCATTTCCAACCTTAATTAACCCTTCACCCTCCTGTTAGACATTAATCTTGCTCCTCTGTAATGAATTTCCTATAGTTAGATATAAATGGAAAATTAAGCCCAACTTCGCTTATAAATATCCCATGCCTATACTCTTTACCACCTTTTCTGCTTCCATCTAATCACCAAAATTTTTATTTTCTCTCTTTATATCTTTCCCTGTCATCTGTCTTTCAGCTAAAACAGTTTCTAAATTCCCCCCCTTGTAGCAAGATGGCTACCAAAGTTAAAACACAGAAGACTGTCGAAGAAGGGAGTCCATCCACATTCTTGTTGACTTGGATCACCTCCACCTTGTGGACTCCCTGTTGAAAGTCACTAACTATGAATGCGAATTTGATTTCCATGAATTTCATTTGTGGTTAAAACAGAAATATGTAGATAAAGAGGATCCCATTTGTTTCTGGTAAACACGTTTTCCCTTGTACTCCTTTCCCAAGATTCATCACTTCCCTGATTTGATCACTTGGTGTCAAGCCCAGTATGATGTTGTGTAAATAGCAATGATGACTCAGGATGGAAAAATCTTGATCACCATTACTGTTCAAATTATAAACCAAATGCTAATGATGCCTTCATCCGATTCCCTCAGCCATTTCTCACCAGCAGCTCTCATGGACCTTTATAATAAACTCACCTTCCCACATAGAGCCCTTATTTTTTAAATTCTTTGGCCAGAAGATGTTGAATTACCTAAGAAAAAAAGACCTTATTCATATTCTATGTTCCCTGAAGCCACTAGACATATCATCTCCCTACTATCATATCTCCTAGGCTATGAAAATGATCAACTTGTTGGTGAATCCATCCTTGGATTCTTTTCCATTTTCAGTAAAGAATATGAACCCACCTTCATGTATAATTATAGCCAATATTTGGCTGATAATATACATGAACAATTTATGATTTTCACCACACAAGGAGTTTTCAGATATAGCTCAGTCATAATACATTTGATTTTGTTTCATCAGGGAGATTCATTGAACATTCAGCTTAATAAGCAAGATGATCAGGGAGTGAATCAACCAGTGATCCACTAGACATAGTTAGTGAAAGAATCATCATGAAAGTTTACATTCTCTCAGTTCATAGATTCTTTTGTACATCCGGTTCTTCAATTACTCAATAGCCAGGTAGAGCCCAAAATTGGAGAAGAGATTAAGAAGACATTGTACTTATCAGAACAAACCAAGACTGGTGACTAGTATCTATACCAAAACTTCACTGAAATTAAAATATATGGTAGTGACTTAGCTCCATACAGACTACCTAAGTATGTGCCAATGAGGATACTCTCACTGGAATACATCAGGCAGATGATAAATATGGATGAAGTCCATTTTGTCTCAAGTAAGAAAAAGTCACAATTCAAACTCAAGGCCAAGGTAGGAACATTCATCTGTAATACTAGGTATGTAGGTAAAGAGGCATAAAGATTATTAAAGAGCATGAATCTAGCCAAGCTTCACCTGGTCCTATGATCCTTTTGGGATCATTTCAGCCCTTGGAGTTTAGTTGAAGGCAACACGTTACAACCATACTCCCAGGCCAGAATTGGAGAAGTTTATGAACCAGGAACAGTGGTCTGAAGGGACTCTCTTAGAAGCAAATGAATAGGTTATAACCACTCCATAGGTAAATACTCTAGTCACTTAGAGTACTCAACAAAAAGAGCCAAATAGGAAACTTAGTTAGCTACTGAATCAATTAAAGAGTACTATATACTACAAAAGAAATTGAACAACAGATTGTGAATGTCATCAGGAAGCAAGCCACCACAAATAATTGATCTTGGAGATCTAGAATATGTTTCATCAGTACGGACCACTCATCCCAAACTTCCTTCTACTTCTTCAACTCCTTCTTCAACTGAACCTATGGAGATTATTCAGTCAACTGAGACTAGCTCAGCCGAAGATACTAATATCTTCTCAACATTTTTGGAAATCAAACAAAAAAATGGAAGTCTTAAATCACAAGTATACAGTCAATTTTGGAAACGGACATCCACTTATCAGCACAGACTTCTCTCTACCTTTGACAGTGAAAGAGGAAGGATGCAAATGGCATTTTTGCAAGCTCAAATTCCATTTCCCAAATCCACAGCAGATTACAATAAGACCATATTTTTATTTGATGTAAACCAGATACATCCTATTGATCAAATGGATTTTCATAGGAAATTAGGTGAAATGTTATATTCAACAATGTCTACAACTTCCATGTCTCTTTCCAAGCCCAAAACTGCCTCGTCAAATGTGTAGTCACAACTTGAGATTGAAAAATTGTCATCTGTAGCTAAAGATAACAAATTAAAGTTTTTAGAAGATATTATTGCCAAAATTGAATATGATCCCCAAGAATGTAAAGAAATTGAAGAAATACTCTAGATGAAGAATATAGAGATAACAACTTTGAAGAAATAGTTGAAATTGCCTTCAACTAAGGATCTACAAACCAAAAAGATGGTGGAAAATAAATAGCACAGGGTGGAGATGTTAAAGCTCATTATTGAGCAAAACATACAGATTAAGAAACCGGAAGAGAAAATAGAACAACTTCTCAAGGAAAAAGAGGCATCACAGCTTTCTTTGACATCACTGACAACAATTCTAGCAAGTACAAAATCAAGCTCATCTCCTTCTGAAATTGCTTCATCTTTAGTAATAGTTTAAACAACAAGGATATCATAGGAGTTACAGGCAAAAAAACAATAGAATGAAAAGTTACTCCAGAAGTTCCAAGCCCTGGAGTCACAAAAGGTAGAGAATGATACCTTGTATGTAGACGAAATGCAAAAATCACACAGGTTAGAACCAAAGGTCAAACAATTAGAGAGTAAGACTCTAATGGCAGACACATTGTCCCAGGCCAAAGAGGACATCTAGTTAGATATCGACCACTCCATAATAGAAGTATTTCCATCTATTCAAATTATTTTTGAGTGGCATGAATGGATTACAAGATGGAGGACAGAGATAGATAATCAGAGGGCAACATTTGGCACAAAACCCAAAGAAGAAGCAAGGATGATCAAAGTACTAAACTCTAAGACTAACCAATAGTTGCAAGTGATAAATATTACAGATAGGACAAATACTATTTTGGAGATTAAGAAAGTCCTAATGAAGAAGAATCTACTAACTCAGCTAAAAGAAAAGTGTGAAGCTTTGAACATTGTAGTAAAAAAATTTCATTCTAAATTCAGTATTTTGAAAAAGAAAGGTTTACCAGAGTTAGTGACATTAGATGATCAGCTAGTAAAATTGGATGAATATTGTGAGAGATTATATACTATTGCAGCAGACAACAGTCAATTTGTAGGGATAGAAGATAGATTACTGGAAAAGAGTTTATGGAAGCTTTGAGCCCTAACCTCACAATCAAATATTAAGTTGGACATCTTTTTCTCACTAAACCCAATTTTGAAAGATATACTAAAGTTGATGACATATTTAGAAGAATGGTAAATCTGGAGATACCAAGTGAATAGAGGTCGGATCAATTGTGTGAAAAAATAGATTAACTTTCCATCCCAACAAGGAGACAACACAACAGTTTTTGAGGGAACAGTCATCAACAACTTCCTGCCTAATAGGGACACATCATTCAACAATTTTCTTTTCCTATTTTCTTTCAGGCTATTTTTCTAATCAGTGTAGGATTTTTTGTTCACTATCCAAACTAGTATAAATAACTCTCTTCTACAAGTTATTAAAGGTGGTACCTTTCCATAAGAAATTTTATAAAGTATTTATGTACATGCTCTTTCTAGATCATTGATAATAAAGTAAAGGATTCTGAATTTGATATCATACAATCTCATTTTCTTTTCTAAGTCTTTCATGTGTTCCAATCATTTTGTTAATTCTGAATATGTTTAAGTTTTACAGAGATATCAGGTGAGAATAAATGTGTTACAGTTATTCTTAAAATTCCTTCTGAAGTTATTATTATAAAGATATTGAGATATTGGACTGCTTGTCTCGAAGGCTCCCTCTAAATCATAAAATTGTCAGTATTTTATGTAATTTTAACCATATTTTGTTTAACTTTTGAACAATGGTAAAAGGTTTTTCCACTTATGATGATTTATCTTTCTATATGAAATTTAAAGTAATCATATATCCTTAGTATTCCTTCTGCACATCTTATCAACTTAAATCATTGTGTGAAGTTAAATAGCGGCCCTTTGGTTATTTATTAGTACTATCTAAAAGGGTTAAATACATCATCCTTATAATTTGTTTTATGTATTGGTCCTCAATAAAAACCAAAACCCAAAACCCCAAAACAAATATCTTAGATGGTCTGGCATGATCAATTGACCATTATCATCTCAGAGGTACAACAACCTCCAAGCTGAAGTTGGCGTAATGAAATGTCAAGTTGGGCTACATGAAGAGCCACATCCACCCTTGATGGAGCCTATATATAAAAGGAACTTGTCCTCCACTTGGATCAATTCATTCACTCATCTCTTATGCGAAGAAGGCAGAATAATAAAGTCAAAGAAGGAAGTGCGAATAAGAGAAGGATGAAGAAGTCAAAGTATTTGGGTCTCTCTCTATTCTTATGGAAGTGCAACGTTAGGGTTTCTACGCTAGGATAGTTTGAAGTTTGATTTTGAAGGGAAGAGAGAAGATAAGGAAAGTGGAGATCTCTTAGGTAATCCTACTATCCCTAGGACTCAATTCAAGGCAACCAAAGTCAAGAGGAAGGCTATTAGAGGGAGATATAAGTCTCTTAGAGAAGCAAAAACACTTGCAATAATTGTTGGGAAGAAGAATTTCAGATCTACTGGGAGGTCCAAAACATTATAGCAGGAGGCCAAGGAGGACTTGGTATTGGAGGATATTTTTTTAAGTCTAGGTCATGGTATTCATCAATTGAAAGATATAAAGATAAGAATATATTTTTTGGTTTTCCCCTCAAGAGGAGGGGTTCTGGCCCTTGCCTGTAGCCTATATACAATGTCATTATTCTTACTGTTTTGGTAGTTGTTTGATGTATTTCACATTGGAATAAGGGAAATAAAAGCTAATAATTAAAAATGTGACACAAACAATTATCAAGTTAAGAGAATTAACATATACATTTCTCTATTGAATTCTCAACAGGCTAAGAAGACAAGGTCTATAGGTTAAGAAAGCTCTTATGGGATGAAGCAAGCAACACATGCATGGTATAGAAGAATAAACACTTACTTGATGGGAAATGGCTTTGACAAATGTGATGGAGAACCTACTTTCTACATCAAAGAGAGTGATTCTAAGCTTCTTATTGTTGTTTCATATGTAGGGAGTGATGATCTCCTCATTGCTGATTTCAATGAAGTCATGAAAAGTGAGTTTTAAATGATAATACTTGGGGTTTTTAAGATATTTTTTGGACATAGAACTGAAGCAAACAAAAAATGGTATTTTTATTTCCCAAGAAAAGCATGTAGAAGATATTTTGGATAGGTTTAATATGCATAACAACGAGCGCGCACCAACTCCAACTATCATGGAGTTGAAGTTGAGTAAATAATATTGCAACAACAATGTCAATCCAACATTATACAAAAGTATGGTGAGAAGCTTGATGTATTTGACAACAATTAGGCTTGATATAATCTATGTAGTGAGTTTGGTGTCAAGATTCATGGAGACACATTGGAAGGCAACCAAAATGATTTTAAGGTATGTTAATGGGAGAAAGGAGTATGGAATTTTGTACATCATAAAAAAATATTTTAGGCTAGTTGGTTACACTAATAGTGACTGGGCAGGAAATCTTGAAGATAGAAAGATCACATCGCGATATGTTTTTTCATTCACATTCAGGAGCCATTTCATGGGCCTACAAGAAGAAGCTGATAGTGTCATTGTTAACAACAAAAGCTGAATATGTCACCACAACAAAAACAATGTGTCAAGTAGTTTGGATGAAAAGGATGTTGAGGGATTTATGCCATGAACAAGAGGGAAGAACAAATATTTTATATGACAAAAAATTATGCAATTGCACTATCAAAGAATTTCGTTTTCATAAGAGGAGCAAGCACATTGACACTAAATATCATTTTATTTAACAATTGATTAGCAATGGTGAAATTCTATTGCAGCATTGTAAGTCATAGGAACAATTTGCAGACCTCTTCACAAAACCATTGGCACGTGAAACTTTTGTCTATCTGAGAGATTGTTTGGGAATTGTCAATGGAGAAAATTGTGATTAAGGGGGAGTGTGGGAAAAAATTATCTCAACCAACATCATTTATTAAACTGAAAATAGACATACATATGGTACTTGAGCGAACCAAGCAAGTAGATTTATTGCAAGTTGCGGATTTTGTTTGTAGGTTGAAGGATATGGATTAAATGAAGTTATGCACATGAGTACAAACTTCCCATTTAGTAACACATAAAGTAATTAAGAAAAAATTGGCATTTAATGCATGGTTGGTAAAAACTTATGTCCAAACATTTATTCTGCAACTGATATATGTACTTCGCAACATAGAAAATGATTTTTTGTACAATCGCCCATCCCGTGTCTTAATATTAATTACTATGTCATGAATTAATGTGTTAATAATGTATGTTTGAATATAAATGTAAGTTTACGTCTTTATATTAGGGAAAAATGTAAGTCTAATAGTTCAAGGAGAGAAAATGATGGAACAATTTGTGGTGGGCGCATAAAAACAACTTAGTTACAGGGTTTTGCAGTGACTTACTCTCCAATTCTTGGTAAAGTGTATCAGTGAGAACTCATGTTTTACTTGGTAAAGGAGTTGCAACCTCAATTTTTCATGAAAATTTAACTTTCATGTATTCAAGAATATAATCTAAAGTATAATTGTTGGAATATATTAATGGAAATCTCACGTCTAGTTTTTACTACACAACCACTCTGTTTTTACTCTATTTTGTTGTGCGTAAATTTTCTTGAGTTTTTAGCTCTATTTTGTTGTGGAATTCAATTGTGTGATTTAATATTGCAACTTAGTCTTGAGGTAGACTCCTTTGCCTCATGTTTCACGTACTTACTTTCCACCTACAAATAAATACACAAATGGTAGTTTGATTAGGCTTCCCTTGCCTTCAAAGGTTATGCTTTTTCTCTCAATCAAGTAGCTTGGACTGTCAAATTAAAATGAGGAGAATGTGCATTCATTTGTACTAATTAATAATTGTAGTTTTGTGCCCCGACGAGCTCCAAATTTACATTTCTATGACAGATAAAAATCCCAAATTCAGTCTCTTTAATGTTATTGACACGTAACATGACCCAAAAGAAATCCAAACATCCTAGACTAATCCAAGTTGCAATGAGGGTTACACATGCCAATGTGCCAATTTTATCTTTATACTGAAATTGGGGGAAAATAGTTTACAATTCTTATCCAGTGGTGGTTACTATTAGTTTTTTTTGTTGAAAGTCTGAGTAGTTACTGCTAGATTCTTTTGGTTGCAATTTTGGTTAATATAATCTTCTATATTTCGACTATAAAATTGACGATATGAATAAAACCATTGAAAACCTCCACAAAATCAGTTGAGCATTGGATATGGTGATAGGTTTGATGATTTTCTCAGAGAATGGTGGTTGCAATATGGCAAGAGAACCCATTGTATTGCCTAGGGAAGGATTCATTGTGATCTAAGACCCCGATGAAGATAGATCTCATGCCTTGGTGGCACCATGTGGTAGAGAAAAGATAGATAATTGGGCATGACACAATTAGGCAAGGTCATTCAACATTTTGTGTACAAATGTAAGTTGTGAAAAGTGAGCTCGCCTCTTGGTGCTTACATTGGAGAGTTTGGAAAACCTTATGCACATGCATTTAGCAGTGAGTCGTGTTTGTGGTGATATGATCTTCCTAATTCTTCAATTAATTTTGTGCACCTTTGCACCTTTAGGGTAAGTTTCTAGTTTAATAATCAGTAGTATCCACATAGTCATATCAAACTCATTCCCAGTTTTATTTTGTTGGATGAACGTTCCCTTTCGGTACATATAACAATTTTCCTAAACAAAAAAAAGCAATAAATGATCCGGATTTAAACATGAATGCAACAAATTATAGATATAACCATAAATACAAAGATGCAGTAGAAATAACACTTCATTTCATTAATATCAAGTACTGAAATATGCTTACAAATAGAATGGAAATAATACTAGCTCGGGCGATGGTAGCTTATCTATGAGAAGAGATGTGTCGGCTACATGCCTCTACACTATGTTAAAATGAGGCTCAAAGGCCTATTTGTTGTTGAGAAACAATGGAAAACCCTAAGCATCCTAAAACCTAACCTTAGGAGATGAAGCACCAAACTATGGGCCCAGTTTGGGTATATTGGTACATCAACTTACTGGGTCATAACTTTGGCATACGATCTTCATTTGACACACACAATACCTCGTTAGAAATATCTATCTGAGGAATACAACGTTTAAATCAAAAACATTGGTCAACAACCCATGTTGGTCTCAGGTTTCTTAAAAAACTTCATTTCGAGGCTCAAAACGGCTCCAAAAGTTCAGGACTCGAAAATTTCCAAAAATAGTAAATTATGCTACAAATAAGGAAATTAAAAAACTAAAAGAAACAATGGTGGGGGTTCAAGTGGAATAGGCGGGTGGCCACCAATACCACCTGGATCATTCCTCCCCCTTTAGGAAGCAATGGTCCCCATTGCCTTGAGTTCCTCCATGAGATGAGGAAACTTTTGCTAAACTTGGTCCCTAGTGAGCCACTTGCCCTGGGGAAGGAGTTGGCTGGATTTGACATCTCGATACAGTTGTATATTCTACTATCGAGTGTTCTTGATCTACGTCTCCATTATTCGATTAGTTATTGCTTTTTCCATGAAGTCTGGGTTTAACTTTGTAGGTGTGAATTGTTCTATAATGTCGAATGTGTCTAGTAATGGTGGAAAGTATGGTCGAAGGTGATCCACATTGAATATTAGGTGCAGGCCACGGAATGGGGGAATGATGTGCTCAAATTCATTGTCTCCCATGACCTTCGTAATGGTGTAAGGATCATATCAAAGTGGTATGAGTTTCAAATAAGCTCCAGTAAGGCATTCCTTCTACAAATGCAACAAAACTTAGTTGCCCACTTAAAACTTATGTGGCACCCGATGTTGATCATGTCGCTACTTGCACTTGTCATCTAATTTCTCCAAAATTTTGTGGACCTATTGGTGGATATGTTGGATGTAACCAATGAATTTTTTTGCCTTATCGGCCTCGGACTAGACATGAGTTGAATCTACCTGAGTAGCTGCAGATGGTATGGCCACATCAATGGGACATAATGGCTGGAATCCCAAGCCCACTTGAAAAGGGTTGTGTCTAGTTAGGATGTGGAGAGCCCAATTATAGTTGTGATAGACATAGGGGAGGCTCTCAACCCATGTGCTTGGATGTTTTGAGTTGTACATGCGCAGAATGTGTACAATCATCCTATTAACAACCTCTATTTGACCATTAGTTTGTGGATGGAAAGTTGTGGACCTAGTGAGCATGGTGTCCAACATCGACCAGAGACTGGACCAAAATGTATTGAGGAACTTGTTGTCCTGATCTAAGATGATAGATTGTGGGATACCAAAGTTTACCCACACTCGTTCAAAGAAGAGTTTAGTAATGGCTTATGTTGTGATATTCTTCTTCTAGGCCGCCATAATGGCCATCTTAGAGAATTTGTCGACGTCCACAAAAAACCAGTCATTGCCACGTTTAGTAGAAGGAAGGCCCGACATGTAATCCATGGATATGGATTCACATGGTCGAATAGGGGTAGGTAGCTGAGTATATATGCCTTTCTTCTTGATGGTCAGTTTGGAAATGGAGCAAGCATTGTAGGATCTGATGTACTTCCCAACATCTTGTCGAAGATTCAGCTAATATAAATACTTTTGAAGTACAACCACCATTTTCGTGACCCTAAAATGCCCAGTGGCCTGACTTTAGTGTGCTTCCAAAATAATATTGGCACACTCACTTGAAGGAACACAAAGGTGTCCTAGGTGGCATAATAGGGCATCCTAGAGGTAAAAATATAGAATTGGATGACCCTCCAAGAGCATCTAATATGTGTGGCTGAATTTTGGGTCGATTTTTAAAGAAGTGGCTAATCAGAAGTCTCGTTCCCATAAGAGTTGAGCATAATGGTTAACGCCATGATCGGTGGTCGGTTGAGGCTGTCTGCAACATTATTGGTGTTTCCATTCTTATAATTGATACTCAAATGGAATTGTTGAAGGTATGTGGACCACTTCTAATAGAAATCATTCTGCAACTTCCCTTGCATCTGTATGAAATGCAGGGGATAGTGGTCTGTGTGGATGATTGTTTCCCTCCCCAAAATTTAATGTTTCCATTATCGATAGACCCACACAATGGAATACATCTCTTTGTCATAAGTGGGATACTTTTGGATTGTGTTTGAAAGTATCTCACTATGATATACAACTGGATGCCCCTATTGAGTAAGGACCACCCCGATAGCATAGTTAGAGGCATATGTCTCGATCTCAAATGGTTATTGAAAGTCTGGTAATGTGAGCACTGGTGCAGAGCAGAGGTGATGTTTCAACTCTGTGAATGCCTTTTGTTGAGATTCAGACCAAAATAATTTTTATTTTTCTCCTCCCATGGTGAATTGACTCAAGGGAAAAGTGATATGAGAGAATCCCAACATGACCCTGTAGTAGAAATTGGTAAGACCCAGAAAATTGTGGAGCTCTATCAGAGAGGTTGGGCCTGGCTAATCCTGATTAACTTGGATCTTGGTGGGATCCACATGCACACCCTATTCATCAATAATGTATCCCATATACTAAACATGGGTCATGCCAAAAGTGCAGTTCTCCAAATTGGCACATAGCTTGTGTTGCCACAGTGTTTGAAGAACCTATTGGATGTGGTGGAAGTGGAATAGGTGGGTGGCCACCAGTATCCACCTGCATCAATAAATGACTTAGAATATATAAGAGTATTTTTATAAAAATATTAAAAATTAATTTAAAACTAATAATGGTATTCCTGGTCTTTTGCAGACTTTGTCTATGAATTCTATAACTCAAACCAAAAATAATATTTTCTAAAACATTCAGCCACATTCGGTTCTCACCAAGCTCATAGGTCATGATGTGCAAAATTCTCAGACTTAAAACTTTCTATGACTCGATTACCGACTACAGAATTTGTCTATGATGCAAGAAGATCACCTTTAATATGCAAATACTAGATGCCAATGATGTTCAAGGGAACCTGTATTCCTCTTTCTCAGATGAAGAACAATAAGTCATAACATATAAAGAAGAAGGGGATTATCTTGATGCAATTTTAGGCGAGGGTGAGATTGATTATTACTGTAAGAATTTCACCGGTTTCATGCAGACTCAACTACATAAGAAATATGATCTTTGTTCATCTAGAAAGAGACTCATGGGACAAGACCAAAACAAAGACACCACCTCCCAAGAGCCTCTTAAACCAACTCACAAGGGGAAGGGGCCCTTAGATCCAATTACTCAAAAAAATAAGGATTCCTGAGATCCAAACCGCTTTATTCCCAAAGTCCTCAAAGAAGAGAAGTCACCTCCCCCCTCTAGGCCCATTTGTGAAAAAGAAAAAGAGTTGGTAGAGGTTAGCACTGTAGAAAAAGGCCTTGTTATCTTTAATCTTGAAAAAGAGCTTGAGAAAGTTAAAATATCAGTCCTGTTATCTGAGCTCTTAAAAAAAACCACCTATACGGCCCAAGTTTCCTAGTTCATGTTTCCATTTGTTTCAATCCCATCACATGATAGTATAAACCTCCAAGAAGGAAGGCGAATGGTAATCTTTGGACCCCATGTCGAAGAAAAAGTTACTTCCACAATACCTTTTTACGTTACTCTAATATTACATGACATCCTACTCCATAATTGCATGTTGGACTCAAGCGATTCTCATAATTTGATGCCACTAACAGTAATGGAGCAACTAGGTCTGTAGGTAACCAGACCATACACATATCTCTACCCTTTTAATCTAAGAGACTAAAGTGCTTGGGAATGATAAAGGACTTACTGGTTAATTTGGACCAAATCCTAGTAAAAAGTGTAGTGATGGACACTGTAGTAGTTGATATCCCTGCAAGGTTCAGTTTTATTTTGTTCAGATCTTAGGGATCAAATATTGGAGATTCCATCAAGCTATATCTTACCTATGCTACCATCCCTATCTTTGGTGGAGAAGAAAGGTGAGTGTATAGGGAATAAATTTTCAATAAAATAGTTACGAAATCTAATTGCCCAAATAATTTTGTTGTGTATGGGAAATAAAGGGATCTCGCCTACTCACTTCTAGAAGAATATGATTTCATTTTAGAATAAACACAGGTACAACCAATGACAAAATTAGATCAGTAGCTCAGAGATTGTAGCAAAGATTGGAAGTTTTATTTTGATGGTGTAAATTCTAAGGAAATGGAGTAGGAGGTGTTGTTGATATCTCAAGAGGGTAGCTTGATTCCACTCTCATTAAAATTTGGATTTGAGGTAACCAATAATGTGGCAGAGTATGAGGCATTACTACTAGGCCTACAAGCAACAAGGAATTTGAACATTGAATGCCTAAATATGTTTGGAGACTAGGAACTGGTGATAAATAAAATCAAGAACCAATGTCAAACTAAGGGCTAAAAAAATGAGGTTTTGGATTTAATGGACAACTTCTTCCTAGATTTTAATGTCCAATTCTTACCCCGGGAAGGAAATCAAATGGTTGATTCTTGGGTTATAGCTTCCACTAATTTTAAGCCACCCTAAAATCCACTTCTCAGATATGAAGTCGAAGTTAGGTACAAACCCTCAATGCCTGATAATGTGAGACACTCGCAAGTGCTCTAATATGACGAAAAATTCAAGCATTTGTCGGAGTCATTGGGGAATTCTCAAATTCTGTGATCGACTAATAAGAAGTGATAGAGGAACAACCAACTGCTTGGGAGGAAACTGTCACCAAACATAACGTTTTGTAGCTAAAGTGAAATGACATTGCCTATGGCCTGGTTCCTTTGGAGAGACTATTCAAATCCAATGACATGGCCTCAAAACATGTTGAACAAGGAGTTGATGAACAAGTGGAGGATTGCGACATCGTCTCGTCAAATGAACCTTGGATGATCAATTTGTCAAAAAGGACCCCCATCAATATAAGAAAAGGTACTTAAATATCTTTAAAACCTATAAATATGTATTTTCTTTGTCATATGATGATTTAAATACCTTTGATGCAAATGTTATTCAGCATAAGATTCCCTTAAAGAACAGAATGAAGCCTTGTAAGTAGAAAATAATACATAAAAATCCTCTTTTACTCCCATCCAATGAGAAGGAATTAATGAAGTTACTTCAAGCCAATATCACTATACCCTTGAGATAATCAAAGTGGGTGGAAAACATGGTTCATGTCAAGAAAAATAATGGAGAGATAAGGTTGTGTGTGGATTTTAGAAACCTCAACAAATCTTCATTAAAAGACAACTCTCATTGCCAAAGACGGATTATATATTTTAATAGGTAGTTGGCTTAGCTCGGATGTCCACGATGGATGGCTTTTTAGGTTATAATCAGGTAGCAGTGCATCCCAATGATTAGAAAATTGTGTTCACTACACCCTGGGGGACCTTCATGTATGTAAGAATGCCATTTGGCCTTATAAATGAAAGAGAAACCTTCCAAAGGGCCATGGATATAGAATTTGTGGGAGAATAAGACAAATTCATAGTGGTCTACTTAGATGATATCAGAGTTTTCTCTAAAAAAACTGAGGAGCATATTGAACATTTGAAACTCAGCTTTGAGAAATGCAGGAAATATCATCTCTCTCTAAATCCAAAGAAATCTTAGTTCGCTTTGACCAAAGGTAATATGTTGGGTAATATAGTAGCATAATAAGGGGTGAAGATCAATCCCAAGCATGTGGAAGCCATCAACCACATTTACCTAACTAGAAATAAAAAGGAGGTCCTAGTGTTCTTGGGAAGGATTAATTTCTTGAGGATATTTATACCCAATTATGTAGAGATAGTAAAAGGTATAATGGAGATGTTGAAGAAAGAGAATGAAGTGAAATCAAACCTAGATTCCTAGGAATCATTCTCTAGGATCAAGATAGATTTTGCAGAGGCATGTGTGTTAGTAAGACTACTAGACTCTCTTATTGGCCTTCCTTTTATGAGATCTTGAATTTCTATTTGGAAAATTTTTCTATATTCTTTGTACATTGGAATAGCCTTGATTTTACATGGTTTTCCTGTTTATTCACCTTTGTAGGGTAGTTCTACTCAATACTACTTCTTGTGCTAGAAAGCATTTGGTTTTTCTACACAACATTCTGCCTCTAACAATTTTTTCAATTCGTTTATTTTTCTTATGACTGAAAATTGTTTCAATCCTTCATATATCTTCAAGCAGGATTTCAGGTCTTTGAGTTCTTCTAGACTTTTTACTTATTGTCCTAACTCTTTCATAGCTTGGACCATTGTATAAATCCTAGGGGTAGAGAGAAATGGTAATGTGATGGCATGTAAATACCCTTCTTGGTTTAGAACTGATATGTAATATCTTGACCTGCCATCATCCAATTTTGTTGAACCATGAGGTTTAGCAGTAGCTAAAAATGAATTTCCCAGGATGCTTCCTACTGTGAATTTGACATTAAAGTAGTAATTTTATAAAAAAAATAGTGGATTTAGGAACTTCATACTAGAAGTTATATTCTTGTGTTTCTATCTCTGTGAATTATTTTTTTTCCTTCGTCCAATATTTTGCAGGAATTGATTTTTTTTTCAATACATTTGTATATGCCCCCATGTCTAACAAAGCCTTTAAGGTAAATAATTCTCCCTAAACCTTGAATGTAAGAATAACATGATATTGTTGATGTTGTACTATCATAATTTTAATGTTATTTAGCAGTGGATAGTCATCTGATCTGACTTCATATATTTCTACATTTGAATTTTTTGTGAAAGAGGGTTTTTGTTCTAAAATTTCATATTCTTTCATTTTTCCATCAAGAATCATATTTATTCTAGCTAATTATTTCGATTCTTCATCATCAGAAGTGTGAGTCATGAATATTTTTAATTTCTATTGTAGATCAAGCCCCTCTTCAGAGATATATTCATAATTTGACTCAGAATTGCTGCAATGGCAATTTTCTAACTCTGTACACTTCTAATGGTCAACAATAAATACTGCATCATGATTTTCTGAATATTTCGAGTCAAAAATACTAAAACTTGAAGTCTTAGTAGAATCACAACCATTTTCTCCCTATAACAGGTATTTTTTCTTTAATATGAATATGAGGACATTTTTCTGCATTGTGGAATTTGGACCCAGATTTATAGCATTGGACTGAGATTAGTTTCTTTCCTTCTTCCCTCCTCTATATATTGTGCTAATATTTCTTAGAAAATTCTTGACTTTTTTCCTTTTTGTAGCTTAGATTCTTCCTCTTGTGGACATTTATTTGAATTATGGCCATGATTCCCACATAACTAGCAAGTAAATTTGTTCCAGACTTCTTGCTTGTGTGTTCCTAGATGGATGTCTTATGGACCATAGTAATATAACTTTATTATTTTTAACTTTTAGGGTTTTGCTAAGAAGTCTTTCTTTTTTGAAACTTTTTTTATCGCGTTTTTCACTTTCTTTCTTTTCACAGCTAGGTCATCTAAAGATAGATGATATTTATTGCATATATATTTTCTATCAAGTAGCCTCGACAATTTTAGTATGGACTTGTTCACTTTCATATTTGTAAAAATGCCTCCTAGAGCTTTAGTTATAATATTGTGTATTTCCCCCAAGGTATAGGACTCATAGTGGTTCTGGAAAACATTTCGTATTTTCAAATAATCTACAAACTTTGACGAAAGTGCTGCAAGATAAACCTGTTTCCATAAAATATTTTTACTGTCTTTCCGCTACAATAAAACATGCAATTTGTTCTAGATTTAGCACCATATTTTAGTGAATTTTTTTTTCCAATTAGGATGAGTAGCCTGGTGCTAAATCTTGCTATATTGTACATCTTTTAAAGAAACCTTTTTTGCACCATACTTTTCATCATTTTTTACACCATATTTTGCATCCTTTTGTTACATCAAATTTTGCATTGGGATTTGCATATGTTTTTACAACAGGTTTTGCTTCTAATTTCATGCTATTTTTTGCATTTATTTTTTTATATGTTTTTGCTTCCTATCTTGTTCCATTATTTTCTTCAAATTTTATGCCATCATTTTCATCAAGTTTTGCACCATCTCTTGCATGCAATTTAATGCCTTTTTTGCATCTAGTTTGTGCCATTTTTTTATTCTAGTGTTATGCCAATTTTTTCTTCTAATTTTGTACCTATTTTTGCTTATGTTTTTTCTCAAACTTTTGTGCCTATTTTTGCTTATGTTTTTTCTCAAACTTTTGTGCCTATTTTTGCACCATATTTGGCATCTAAATTTTTATCCTATTTGGTGTCTAATTTTGTATCCTTTTCAGCGTCCAATTTTTCATCATTTTTTCTTCTTCATTTTGTGTCCACATTTGCATCTCATTTTACACCTAGGTGTGAGTCTAAATTTTCATCTAGTTATACATCATGTTTAGCATCCAATATGGTGTCCTTGTTTTCACCATTTTTTACCACAATTCCACATCCCATTTTTACACCAAGGGTTTGCATCCTCATTTGGTGTCTAAATTTGCATCATTTTTTGTTTCTTTTTAGCACCCAACTTCACATCCCCTTTTTCATTCAATTCATGTCTAGTTATTTTTCCTTTTTTGCATCTAGTTTTGTGTCTGTTTTTGCATCCTTGTTTGCACCCAGTCTGGTATCCTTTTTTGTGCCCTATTTTGTTCCCTTATGTGTCTAGTGTTGAACTTTTTTTTACTTGTAGTTTAAAACCATTTTTCTGTCCTTATTTTCATATTTTCTTGATGCATAGTTTAACATCCAATTCTACTTACAGTTTTTCATCCATGATTACATCCACATTTGGCTTCTTATTTAGAGAGTCATTTGTTTTTTCCCATTTATGACCCCATATATGGGTTCATTTTACTGATTTCAGTTACATAGTGAAATATAGTACGATTTCTAAATATCATTAAATAAGATATCACAATTCAAATTGATAACATAATGTTTGTAAGTAAATTTAAAGGAAATTGAAAACATCCATCTAGGAAATAACATAATCATCATATATAATAATTGTCCATCAAAAAAGAATTGACAATTTTCAATATACACATATGATTACCAAATCAAAACATATCACAAATATCATTATTCTAATCTAAATTCACAACATCCATCCAAAAATAGTAATGTCATCATACATAATAATTCTCCATAAAAAACATTGAAAATTTTCAAAACATATATAAAGTAACAAGATAATACTAATAATATCATCGTCATATTTAATCAAATCAACTAAAATTCAAATGTGTGATTACTAGATCAAAATATTTCATGAATAACATAATTTTAAGGTAAATTCAAAACATCCATCCAAAGATAATAATATCATCATATATAATATTTCTCCATCAAAATAACACTGATAATTTTCAAAATATACATAAGGAATATAAAACTTAATCTTATAATGTAGTGATATGTGGTGAGAAGAGCACATAGTGAGGTTTTGAGCCTTGATCACACCATTATTCAACAAATGAAAGCTTGGACATGTAAGTGGGAGTATCATATTCATCAATTTTGTAACCAAATGTCGCTGGTATCATATACATAAGGATAGCAACCTTTTAAAATAGTTGATATATGGAGAAAAATGCAAAGGTTTCCATATGATTTAGATGGTTTCATATATATAAGGTTAGAGGTATTTTAAAATACCTAATATATGGAGAAAAGTTCAAAGGTTTCCATCTACTTTATATGGTCTATGTGATGCCTGATCTTTCAAAAGTAAAAATTGATGGGAAATAGTTGTTGCAGGTGCTACAAATGTTTATGTTATTGGTGGTGATGGTGAAGCCTTAGTTGTAGGATATGAGGTTATTTCTTCTACTTCCATTGGTATTGAAGCCTCAAATATAGGAGTCATAGGAGAACCAATGGAGGACTAGAAACCAATGGAGTGGATGTGTGACATGGCATATATTGGGGGAATGGACGTGACATATACTAGAGATATGGATGGGGTGGGATCTGGAAAGGCCTCCGCATGCACATATTCTTATGCAACAAGAAGGCCCACTCATAAATTTTGATTATGTAACCTCCAATAGTGGAAATGAAAAAGCATAACATTAAAATTATGCATTCATTACCCCTCTACTGTGAATCTATTTTTCTCATGTGTGAACCCATTGGATGGACATTCATTATTAAAACACATGTATTAGTGGTTAGGTCAAAATTATATGGATTACCTTATACCATGCCGATAGCTATAATAATAGATATCTAACCATTCAATATAGCTACGATGATTCCATATTATCTAGTGAATGGGTTAAACAGTTCATTAAAAGTAAAAATTAAAAATTTCCATGTTAATCAAAATATCTCATGATTGAAAAGGTTAAGATTAAATAGAATTCAATATAAATTAACAATTAATAAAATGATATGGATTACCATATACTATGTTGATAGTTATAATAACAAATCGCTAACAACTCAATATATTTGCCATGATTCCATATTATCTAGTGAATGGGTTAAGTGAATTCATTATAAATAGAAAACATCAAATCCAATATCAATATAAATATCTCATGATTGTAAAGGCCATCAAGCGAATAAAATAGCCAAGTTAAATGCCACATGTGGAGGAATAATTTGGTGGAAAGGAGGCTATATGTTTAGAACATGGAAAAATCATTGATTAATTAATCAATGTGGCTACAACTCCATAGATACGGACATTTTTTTATTAAAACACATGTATTAGGGAACTATAGTTACTATGGACATATACATTTCACAATGATAAAATCCCTCTATTCTATGAAGTAACTGGACTAAGGTGAGAAAACTTGGTGCTCAAACCTTAATGCTTCTTCTACTTTTGAGTTATGGAGCTCTTATCATTGTTACACCCTCATTATCAAAACCCATGCATCGGAGAAATCAATCTAGATATAGATATATGAATCTCACAACAATAAAATGTTTTCATAAAAACCCATGTAGTATTTCTAGTTGACTTGCATTATCAAAACCTGTGTATTAGTGAAATAGATCTGGCTATGGATATATTGTTAATTTTAGTTAACAATGGTATGTTCTATGCTGAGCACAATTACTTAAATGTTCCTTAAGTAGCCCAATAGAAATTTCCAATTTATCTTTCCAGTAGAAATCGCATTAACCATTAACCAAATTGACAATAAAAGTAGATAAAACATAGAAAAATATGCAGAAAACAAGGCAAGGCAAGAGGACTCTAGATTTGGTGGATGTCAGGGGAAAACCATTTGATCAATTCTTCTTATTATTATATCAATTTTTTCAGTAGATAGAGATAGTACAAAAGTCAAATTGACTTTCCTAATTCAATGTCAAAACAACCTTGTTAATTTCTATATTCAACTGCAGTCCAACTTCAGTCCTAACTAGAAAGTCAACACTGGTCAAATTAGCACTAAATCATCCTCAAAACAATTTAGTCTTCCTCGGTCAAACTTGGCCTAATCAGGAGGTAAAATTCAGCCCAAAACATCTCAGTCAAACTTGGTCAAAGGAGAGAGAAAAATTGTTGTAATTTTTTGCTGTCAAATGACAGTCAACCCTGAAGTTAGCACTGGTCAAACTTCCCTGATTACCTCGATTTCTGTTCCCATAAATATAACCTAAAGAGACATAAAATATCCTCCAAAAATGGCAATCAAACTTGGTCAACAAACCCTTGGTCAACACTGGCCAAACTTGGTCTATGCCTGTAATTTTCGGTCCCGCAACCCAATCTAGAAAAATCGTCCTTCTTAAGACACGTGTGAGAGAGAGGAGCTACCCAATAGCTGTATGAACCAATGAGATAAGGATAGAGAATAATGTGTGAGTGATGTTGATGCTAAATGAGGTGTGAGGTCACTTGTATTTATACAATTCATTGTGGGTGAAGAGACATGTCCATTGGGCTTCTTGAGCCTACATGTTGATGTGGCCGACCTTGACAATTTGCACATGTGTGGGCATAAATTCAAAATCACACTTCTTCTTGTCCAAATGAGATGATATTTATATCAATTTTGGTCCTCTCTAAAAGAGGAATTTAATTCAATCATCATCTCCATCAAATACGTTGTCCTGAGGTGGAATTTGGCCCTAGTTTCCATTTTAACACTCCCTCTCAAATAGGGAGAATTCTACTTGCCGATCCATTACAATCGTCAGCCATCATGCCATCCTATCGTCATTAACCATCTCCGTCATCTTATCTCTACTCTATTGAACCATGATGTAATGAAGAATAATTGTTTGAGAGTTAGTCACGAGACCTTGCCATTCTTCACTGACAAAAGTCGTTCCATAGGTAGAACCTCAATTGATCCAAAATCAAGTTGTTGAACACCATGCATCCTAGACATAGGGAGTATGAAAGTAGATGATGCGTCCATTGGTAGTTCTATGGTCCCTATCCACATTTCCCAACTCATTGGCCAAATGGGAGGTACTTCCCATGAATCCTAGACTACATGGGTAGGATGTATGCTAGTGCATCAACAGGTGAATGTGAACCACTCATCCTACTCATATGCTATAGAAGAAGGTAAACCACTCATTCTATGCATATGTCAATCATAGGGGAAGGTGAGCCACTCACCCTCTGCACATGTGTCTATAATCGTAGGGGAATGTGAACCACTCACCCTACACACATGTCTACTATCATGGGGTAACAAAGGGGAAGGTGAACCACTCACCCTATATACAACACATCAATAGGGGAAGGTGAACCACTCACCATATGGTCCCTCATAGATCCAAGAAGTACCCCAAGCCCCAAAGAGATCCCAAAGCTCAGTCTCCAACTAAAGGGGGACCTTCTTAGGAGGGTCTTTCCATGACTCCAAGTCTCTCTTAGAAGGCTAATAATTTGGCCTTCCCTGAGGGCTTCATGAGGATGTTCGTGACCTACTCATCATTCCTAATGTGTTGGATCCTTATTCTCCCTGTTGTACCATATCCTGGATAGAGTGTTACATGATATCAATGGGCTTAGAGAGGTCGTGGAACACAATATTCTCTAAAAGGAAAATCCCAATTGGTTGTCACCAAAGACCACGTGGTATCGAACGCATCCTCAAATATATCACTAAATAGCTTCCTCAACTAAACAGCTTCACAACTGGCCATACTAGTTGCAATGTATTCAGCTTCGACAGTGCTTAGACCAATCTATTTCTGCTTCATGCTCATCCAATAAATTGAAGCAGAACCCAATGAGAAAAAACATCCAGATGTGCTCTTACGATCCACTATACTTCCAGCCCAATCAACATCAGTATATCCATGTAGACTCAAATTCTCGGGAGTGTATCCCAACTCACAATTGATTGTGCTATGGAGATATCTCAAGAGATTCTTATCAGCAATCCAATATATGTGATGAGGCTTAACCAAAAATTTACTCAACGTATTCAAAGCAAATCATATGTCAGGACGATATTTTACCAAGACCATTAGGCCCCCCATAAGTTGTCTATATTCAGAAGGATTTTCCAATTCGGTACTAACAACACTTATACATAGCTTCTTGAAGTTGAGTTCCATTGTAGTAGACACAAACTTGCAATCCATATCCCACATCTCTCAAGAAACTTCACAATGTATTTTCCTTGAGCAAAGAAAATCTCAGATGGATTTTACCAACCTGGAGGCCTAGGAAGTAGTGCATCAAACCTAGGTTCTTCATCTTGAACTCAAAAGCCAACTCCCTCTTGCATTGATAAATGAGAGAGTCTACACCTATCAGAAAGAGATCATTCACATAAAGGACCAAAATGAGAGGCATGTCCCTTTCAACCTTCAAGTGTAGGTTAGGATCAACATTTATCCTTGTAAATAATAGCTTCATAAGATAATTATCAATCCTCTCGTACCAAGCCATGTGGGCTTAATTCAACCCATATATGGATTTATTCAACCTTAACACATGTGTCCTTCGATATTTTACTTCAAACCCCTACAATTGTTCTACGTAGATTTCCTCCTTAAGTGATCCATGCACAAAATCAGTGTTAAAATTCATTTGGTGTAGGCTCCACCCTTGAAATATAACAAGAGAAATAATAGATTGGATGGTGGTCTATCGGGAAAACAATGAAAATATCTCGTCATAGTCTAGTCCTTCCTTTTGAGAGAAGCCTCAAGCAGCAAAACTGGCCTTGTATGTTTCATCACTCCCATCAACTCCATGTTTGATTTTTTAAATCCATTTCGAGGTGGCCATAAACTTGTCCTTAGGTCTAGGAAACACATCCCTTAAATCATTCTTCATGATTAATTCATACTCCTCATTCATCTCTTCCTTCCATACCTAGTATTTCACAATTTCTTTGAATGTAAATGGCTCAAATTGAACAATAATACTCATAGAAATTAAGTATCCTTGGTACCTGGTTAGCTTCTTGCTTTGACGAAATGTCCCTCTTAGAGCAATATGTTTTTCATCCTTTGAGAGTATCTTTGAGCCACAAAGGTATTTTCCTTGAGGTAGAGGGATCACTGGATCAATGGGATCCATCAGTCCCTCAACATCGGGCATCGGTTCATCCGTTAGAGATTCGTCATGTTTTCCTAAAACATCATCATTTTTCTACCTTGGAATATGGATATCTCTTGCTTTCCCAAGGTCAGAATCTTCATTAAAAGTGACATCATGGCTTATTTCCACTTCTCTTTGACCAAGCACATAGATTCTATATGCCTTCGAATTTTCACTGTAACCCAAAAATGTTCCTTTCTTCCTAGATGCTTCTAACTTGTTTATTTTATCTTTAGGAACATGAAAATACACAAGACATCCAAATATCCTAAAATGAGAAACATCAGGTTTCTTACCAGTTTAAACTTCTATGGGTGTCTTGAAATCCAATTCTTGATGCAGGCTCCTATTTTGAATATATACAACGGTGTTGGAAACTTCTCCTCATAAGAACTTCGATAGGCCTTGGCCATGAACCATGGCACATGTTGCTTCTATGATTTTTCAATTCTTCCTTTCAGCAACACCATTTTTATCAAGAGTTTATGCAATGGTTGTCTCCCTTTTAATGCTAGCCTCTCTGCAAAATTCATTGAATTCGACTGAGTCATATTTGGTTCCATTGTCGGTCCTCAATATCTTGATCTTCTTCCCTGATTGATTTTCCACCAAGGCTTTGAAACAACATAACCATTTGAAAACTTCATCCTTATTCTTCAAGAAGTAGATCCTTGTTTTGTGAGAGAACTCATCCACAAAAACTGCATAGTATAAGTATCCTCCTAATGATGTTACATGCAACATACCAAATAGATCAAAATGGACCAATTGAAGAATGTTGGTAGTTTGAATTTCAATTGAAGGGAACGGTCCCCTTGTATGTTTTCCAGCTTCACAGCGTTGACAAACACCTTCATGATATATGTTGAATTTAGGCATACTTGTGACCATCTTCCTTATCCTAGGTAGGGCTTTGTAATGAAGGTGAGAAAATATTTGGTGCCATAATTCAGATTTAAGAGAAGTATCACAAGTCATAGCTCCCAAAGGAATTCCTCCAACTTGATAGAGACCTTCAATCATAAATCCAAGTGTAAATACATATTGAGGGTTTATTTGCCAAATATGTACCTTTCCATCAATGAATTCTACCTTGAAGCCTTTTCTTCCATTACAAAATATACACCAAGTTCTTCTTCAAACTAGGTACATAAAATATTTCTTGTAGATGAAGGGTTTGACCATGATTTAAGTGAAGAATGACAATCCCTATCCCTTTCATGGGGTATGTGTCATTTTCTCCAAGTATGATCTCAAAATTAGTATTCTTTTCAATCAAATTTGAGAGCGCCTTCTTGTACCCAATGAAGTGCCTTGAGGTACGACTATCAATCAACCAATCATCCAAAGTGTCTCAAGGAGACGTAGTAGTGAGGACGAAAGTAAGATAAAATTATTTTTTTTTTTCTACAACATTAGTTTTTCTCATACCTAGAATTTCTCATCTCTTTCATAGGTAGACCATCACCATATCGAGTAGCAGGAGCATTCCTCTTTCCCTTTTTGTTGAACAAGTTGTTCCTTTGATTGCCATTTCCTTTGAAAATGTTGTGATTGTTTTTGTTGTTGTTGTTGTCACCCCATGGAGTATCCTTATTGTGAGGACACTCTCTATCATAGTGGCCAAAGCTATTGCAATTGTAGCACCTTCCTTTTCTTCCTTATTTGAATCCGTGCTTGAATCCTTGACATTTTCTCCTTGGACTAGCATTGTCTTCCTCTTTTCATGAGTTGAGAAAGTAGTAGATTCATTTCCATTTGAATGCTTGTCTCTCTCTATCATCTGCGTCTCTTCTTGTGTGCATCTAGGCAATCATTCATCGAAACTAGGAATCATTTAATTGTTAATAATAGTGGTGTTAAACACATCCCATGCTCTTGTAAGACCTCCAAGTGCAATGAGATTGAGCTCCCTGTCTGCAACTGTTGAGATTGCAACAAGATGATGAAGCTTAGTGAAAAGAGTCGCCTTGAAATTGTTGTGTAGGTAAATCCCCTCTGCGGACAAAGGTGATCCCACTAGCCTAACTGAGGTCTAGCAACAATCAAACAACGCTAACACGCAGGTTCCTAATTGCAAAGTAAAGGCCAAGATGAGAGCCTACCTCGAATCCAACGCTTATATTTGCAGAAGGGTTGTCGCTTCCATTCTTTCGCTTCAGCTGGTCGCAATCCTCGCAATCTTCATGAACAGACACCTGCACATGCAAAGAACAAGACAAATACAAGGATAAAATCCAGGGAATGCAAATATGTACCAGTCAGAAAAGATACAGCTCAAACATCATAATAAAGACACATGAGTGGAACCACAATGATAGTCGTCTATTATTATTGATAAAACAAAAGAGAATACAACCAAGTTCTGACGTCAAATCCTCCTTTGGTTGGGTCCAGCCAGCAAGTCCCTCAAACATTCACCCTTGAAGGTAGATAACCAAAGACAAAACTCTCTCTCACACAAGTTTACACAACATGGAAACACTTCACAACCTTCCTTTAGCACTCTAGCAATCCCACACTTATCACACCAGCTGCCTATCAAGCTCACACTATCAACAATGCTCTAAACACAATCAATTCCAAAACTAGCAGCTCATGGCAATGGTTGAGGATTAAATAGGAGAAGGAGTCTCCATGAATGATGTGAGGATGAGCTTATCTCCAAGGAAGGTGGCTCAAATGACGAAACAGACATGCTAGAGAAGGGAGGGCGACATTTACAAGGCCAACAACCAGGTCTGGACTCATCTGGAAGGCTGGCTGTTAGAACAAACTCGCCCAAACTGGATCATCGCGGGTAGATAACTGCACTGGAGCGCTGACATTGCTGCTGAATAACAAAGAATGTCATATTAGCGCGATCAGATATAAGGAACAGACGCGCTGTCACATGAAATCTGACCAGCGCGGGAATCACGTGTGCTTCCGCGCTGGCAGTGCATTGGGTCTGTTTCAGAGCGCTCATCAGCACGTTTATTTTTACAATAGTCGTGATGATAGAAGAACTTTGGCAAAGTGGGTCATTTGGCAACATTAGAGAGCATGAGCATGATTAATTGGGTCCCATGACACAGCAGGAAGACTGACAGGGAGATAATGAAAAATCACTGTGTAACAAATGCCCCCAAAGCATGACGCCCAAGAGAGTGGGAGGGGTGAAATGCTTTACGGAACTAGCTGAACTGGAAGACCACTAGGAAGAACCTGCACGTAGTACAACTGATATGTCAAATACATGATGTACATGGTATGGGCGCAACCATCCATAACAGAATACATAAAAATCTGGATCCCAGGTATGGACACAGCCATCCGATGAGGATCAATGAATGGACTCAAGCATGGTCACAGCCATCCAATGAATGAGTCATATAGTGATTATAATAATCCACAAAATGCAGCCTGGATCCAACATACAAAATCTAGGGTCTTGCACTCCAACTCGACCCGAACAAAGTACAAGTTCAAGCATGCAAATGTAGGAGTCAAAGTCGAACATGCGAGAACATTGTCTGATTACCAGTCAATGATGAAAACTGTTAACAGACGCGAGAGGTACCACCAATAATGAAAATGGTCCTCAAGGTACTATAGGTACAATCCACGGCGTGCGAATCAGTGGGCCGGTGTCGAACACCCGTAGAATCATCCGATCGGAGGCCAATGATGAAAACCTCGCGTCGAACATGAAGAACTTACCATTGAGGCATGCAGGCTCTAAGGCACCTGAAGGGAGTCTCTAGGTCAACTTCCTGGATAATGAGCTGAAGTCGACAAGAAGCGACCTTGATCGAAGGGCCATAATGTTTCCCACATCATCGACACAAGACAGAGAGGGATAAAATGTTTTGTGTGAGATATCAGAGGGAGGTTGAGTATTTTGTAGAGGTCAACTTCTCTTGAACATATCAGCGGCACAACAGTGGACTTGGAAGTATTTGATGTCAAATGATCAGGGGTCATGGTGACAAGGCGATGAGCAGATGAATGGTCAAACAGGATAGCCCAAACCCACAGAGGCAAGTGTTAAACAAAGATGAGATGTCCCCACCCAGACATGAATGCAGACAAGTGCCATGTTCAAGAGCGACATACTACCGACACGACGATGATTACAGTTCCTTTATTCCCCCACCATTTCTGGCGAGTACCCCGGTTATTTTTGTTTGCAAGCTTGACGGGGATAGCATATGCTTGAAAGGCGTCATCACGACGGAACCCGATGTCATTAAGTTTTAACGAGTCTGACAAAGGAAAAACTTGGTGTCTTTTCATATTTAGAGAGTTTGAAAAGACAATGAAAAGGAAACTCCAGGGGTTTCCTTTTTCATAAAGTTGTGTCTCTCGAGCCTGAAAAAGTATAAAACTATGCTCGAAAGAACCACCCAATCATTATGACCGAGGAGTAATTTTCGTAAGTAGTGACTTTGACCCGAAAAAAGTAAAAAATCAGTCAGAAGCATGTCGTTTTGTAGCCTATAATGAGTTCGAAACGAAAAAAAACCGACAATCTTTTTAAGTTTAAACGGTCGAAAAAAGAGCTTTAAAGGCGACCGCCTCTCACTTCTTTTAATGAGTCGAGAGGGAGACTCGACTATCTTTTCTTATTTCACGTCGGAAAAGAGCTTAAAGCCAATGTCTTGGAACCAAGTGCGTACATAACCGTCGTAATTCCACCAGTATGAGTATCTGCACAAGGAACACCGCACGCGTAAACCTGTTCGAAATAATGTAGACAACATGCATAAAAACATAGTAAAACTATATTGGAACCAAGCATATGGTAAACACCATCATAAAAACCCATATGGATGAAAAATAATATTTAATTTTCAAAATGTACCATAAATAGGAGGGTAAACCAAATTTTTTACCATTGTTACCATTTAGAGCTTTGGAGAACGACTTGGAGCTGTGAGGTTGACGAGCCAAATTCCACCCCGTACGTGCATCGAAGATCCTGTAGTCTGTACCAAGTAGGTTCATCTTCCCTTACGCTCCATTTTGAAGTCTTTTTACTGCATTTTAACGGTGGGAAGTGGCGGTTTGGGTGGATTTTTTGCAGCTCATTCTGCTCTAAGTTAGTGCGGATTTCCCCATCGAGTCCGCGCTGATCGAAAAAAATTTCCACACGCCACTCTCGGATCAGCGGGGAAGAGTGATGTATTTCCGCGGTGACCCGGTAAAAATTATCAAAGGGCACCATAATCAGCGCGACTGTTTTAAAAACAGTCGCGCTGACACCGCGCAACAAGTTGTTTTTAACAAATGAACGTATGAAACTTTATGAACAGGGCCCTAATGAAACGTTTTTACCATGCAGGGTATAATGGCGTTCGTTTGGCAAGATCACACTCATGATAATGAGGATATAATGGCTTTTTTCGATGCTGGGTGCCGAAATGCAATGCGGGCATGCAGGTTGCTTAAATTCTTCCTGACTCTGCGGCTGCTAGCACAACTTGACCTTCTAGAGTTCTTGATCAGAGCCTGGAATCTCACTGATGGGAAATTTGTGATCCGAGGCCAAGACATTGAGTTCGATTACACAGATATCTATTTTTTGACTGGGTTATCACGTCAAGGTGAGATGCCTATTCTGGAGGGGCAGCGACCTGGTGGTCATACTCTAGATATGCTGATGGCCCAGGCGTGTCCACGGGCATGCAAGACGCGGAGTGGGAAGGTAGCAATTCCTACAGTGGAGGACATCGTCCTTCAAACTATACTCTTCATGGTGACTCGGGCAGTGGGCTCCTTGGCCAATCATGAGGCCTCGAAGGCCCATCTCCGAATTGCTCTCGAATGCTTGAATCCTACCATATTCAACTGGGCAGTAGCAGTAACAACAAGTATGAAGAGACAACTGACCAACTGCCATTGAGGTGAGTCGAAGCAGTTTGGCTACGGGTCGATCTTACTCCCGCTCATGCTGGAGCGGGTACCAGCATTGCGGCTGTAGGATATGGTCGTGGACCCACCTACAGGTCCTCGAGAGACGAGGGCCACACGATGGGGCCAAGTCATGCCACGAGGAGGTGGGGATCGTCCAGTGGCATGGGGAGTATACTTCCGACAGTGGTTGGAGAGGCAAACTATTTTTGTGGAGGACTGGCCATATGCCGGTATAGACTTCTGTGGAGACCCAGACATGCCACTTCCCGCTGGAGAGCAGTGGGATGACGGTGGTAAGACACTTGATCACATCTTTTGATTTTTTATTTTTATGATGTTTTTTATTTTTTCATGTACATGTCCTAATGAAAAACGCTATGGTATGTAGATGTGGGACCTGTGAGACCCCTTGGCTTGGCCCCGGAGGCACGGAGGGATGCACAAGGCATTAGAGCTCTAGTCGTGGCTCCTCCGGGAGATGATGCGATGGAGACCGTGACACGGAGCCTTAAGGGCTTAGTGATAAGGATCCCAGATTATCAGGGGATAGAGGAGGTCCCCTTAGCGTCTCAGATCCATATAGTGGGGGTAGAACCTAGGATGCACTGCCTTTTGAGGAAGGTGGCATGAGCGGCCATGACTTATAGGGAGCACAACCCACCACAGTAGATATCTAGGTCTTTATTCCCTACTGGTGATTTTTTGAGAGACGTGTGTCTCAGATGTACAGAGAACACAGGCCCTATCTAGACATGTACACTTATTTTTGAGCGCCTTGGTGCGCCACACGATATATATATATATATATATGTACATATGTTTTATGGTCTATTGTACTTTATGCTTCTTGGATTATGTTGATTCACATATTATGCAAATGCCTGTCCAATACATAATTAGCTAATGCATTGGTTAACGTATTAAGTTGTCTTGGAATATGTTGATAAGTAATGAAATCAAAATCCCTTTCTAATAACTTAACACGTAAATACAACCTTAAAATCCGATGATCTCTGACGGAATAACACTCGTTGAGTTGGTGGACTACAAGTTGAGAATCCAAGTTTACAACCAATGTCCAAACGCCGAGGTTAATCGCCTCAGCTAATAATTCAATCACAGCACTATATTCAGCAACATTGTTCATCGTACAACCCAGACAAACCCCTTGAATATCTACTAACTCACCATGAGGATCATAGATCACTCATGCCGCAGATGACAAGTTGCGAGTACTGCGGGAAGCACCATCAGTGAAACCAACGTAAGGCGATCCAGACATCTGTTCAAGAAGCAAAAGACACAATAACGGAAATCATGCCGACATACCAAAATAAAAACTAAAACAAACATGCACACACAACACACTGCTGAAAGCATACGTATGTACAAAAAGTAAAGTGCACGCATGATATTTGGTTCAAGTCAAGCCCATTTTGGGACTTGCCTTATCGCACTATTGCAGAACCGGCCTAGATAATGTAGGCATCGTCTTGGCCTATTGTATAAAATGATCAACAGCACCGATGATCTTCCCATGCCCTCTGGCCGAGCAAGGTTTACAAGCTAGATGATCAATGCCCCCTTTGGCAGAGGGACCGAGGGTCGCAAGAGTGTGCAATGAGGGATCAGAACGAGTAGAAACCAAACCAAGTGAAGCAAGGTTCGGAGGTGGGAGTGAAAAGACACCCATAAGAGTGGGATCTTTGAAGAGTCTGGCTCCCACACTCTCAAAAGGGATGGAGGTATGCTCCACGAAAGGCACATTTCCTTCAGAAGAAGAAGCGAAGAAGGAGAGTTGGTCTACCGTGACAATTTTCCCTTGGTGAGGGAAACGGATGACACGGAAGAGGGATGAAGCCACGGCACGCATGGCATATGTCCAACTTTGGCCCAGAAGGAGGTTGTAAGTAAGATTCGTGTCAACGACCTCAACTTCTACTTCAACGGTTTTCCCTTCTAAAGTGATCGGCAATCGTTGAAGAATACCATAGGGACGAGATTCTCTCCCATCGAAAGCTTCCAGTGTCATAGGAGACTGGCTCAGATTCAGAGACCTGATCGCTTTCCAACAAGCAATAGACATGATCCAAGTTGACGTGCCCTCATCAATAACTTTACGATGGATCGTTTTTGAATTGATCATGACTTGTATAAGAAAAGGGATCTGATGAGGCAGCCTTGGGACATGGCTCTCGAGATCAAAGGTAATCAGATCCGAATCTGTCGGGTCGATACCATCGATGGCTGATAACAGGGACTTCCTCTAAGGGGGGCAACTCTGGAGAACTTCTAAGGTGGACATAGCCGACGGAGCCTGCACTAAGTCCTCAACTATGCTGTAGTGATGAGAAACACGAGCATTTGGGTTCTAAGATGATCTCCTGAGTACTCCTTTGGGAGGGGGTCAGATGGTCATCTCAGTACTTGGTCTCTTGATATGGAGCGGACCAGTGCTGGATGAAGGAGCACTTGATGGAACCTCAAGCTCCTTCCCAGCGGACGACAAATACTCCTTTGTCCAATTCGTTACATGAACGGGAATGGATCCAGCCATGAAGACTTGGGAACCAAAGGGAGAAGAAGATGGATCAGCCACCATTTGAGTCTGTTGAGAGGGGAAAGGTTCTTTAAGAACCGCAAGAATCCCAGGAGCGCCTTTCAACAAACGACTAACCTCGGACTGCCTTGGGCAGTCTTTAGTATAGTGATCCTCCTCACAGATGAGACAAGGATATTTGGGTTTGTGCTTAGCTCCTTCCTCGGATGGAGGTTTGGAGGAATCCTGTTTAGGTTGTTCAGACTTATTCTTTGCAATCCCCTTTTTCTTTCCTTTCAACGCCTTACTCGCCGTGGTGGACTGGACGACGTTAACCTCAGGAGTACTTCCATAATTTGAACCACCTTGAGAAGTGTTTTCGTTAGAAGCATCCGAATTTTTCTTCCGAGGGTTCAAAGATGATTTTTTGGACGACGGATTCACAGAGCCAATAACTCCATCGACAGATGGCTTTGGTGGAGCCTTGGATGTACCGGGTCTTGGGGCATCAGGCAAATACTCATACAAAGTACCTGACTAAGAGTAAACTAAGTCAAGGTACTGAGCACGCGCTATCGCTTGCTCTTTAGTCACACAGGCTCCCATCGCAATGTCCCGTGCAATCTTTGGGACAAAGGAAGTTGTGAACCAATCGGTGAGGAGTTGATCAGGAATCCAAAACTTGATCAACCGGTGCCGCCTTCTCCATTCATGTATATGATCAGAGATGTGCGTAGCTGTATCCTGCTTGAGAGACGTAAGGAGATGGGTCCCTGTCTCGTACCAAATGGGTAACTGAAAATGAGTGAGGAATTCCATAGCCAATGAATTGAAATCTTGAAAAGACGCACGGGTCAATTCAATGTACCATTTAGCAGCGAAGCCGGTGAGAGTCCTTTGGAACAAGCGAAGTCGAATTGAATCATCAAGCCATGAATTAGACAAACACCATAGGTGATAAGTCATTACATGGGCTTGAGGATCCTCTCCAGCTTCGCCGTCAAATTTGGGACAGTCGCCGGGTATCTTAGTTGGAACTGGTGGCCATTGTGGATTATGCAAAATAGGATCATTTTTTAACTTTGACACATCGGGTAGTTCCAACGTCGCTAGAAATGGTAGCTGCGGGTTGAAGGACATCTGTGGATATGAGGTAGGGCCAGAGTTCCATCCAGTTGCTGGTTTCCCCCATTGACCTTGTCCAGATGAACTAGGTCCAAAAGGACCTTGTCCATAGGAACTTTGTCCATAAGGGTTATATCCGTAACCGGATGGTTGAATCTGGTTCTGCCCCCCAGCGCCCCATTGGTTACCATACTGTCCTGCAGGAGCAACATTGGGTTACTAATAATTTTGATAAGGGGCAACTTGCGGTTGTTGGTAATTTTCAAATGGGGCGAATTGATTTGGCCCTTGGGGTTGCTAGTATCCATATGGTTGCTGGGCTCCATATTGAGCCTGGGAACCAGGCGGCATCTGATAAGAAGGTTGGGATTGGTACCCACCTTGTGGCTAGAGACCAGTTTGATTCTGGGGTTGGTAACCGGGTTGAGCTTGAGAAGCAGGAACCATCTGCATGCCTGGTTGAGCCGGCCCAGAAAGATATCCTTGCGAAGACTGAGGTTGGGCCATCTGGCCAGAAGGTTGTCCTGGTTGGATCTGAGATGAACCTACTTGTCCAGAATGTTGAACTTGCTGGGGGTTTGGTTGTCCTTGCCCAACCGAAGGTTGTCCTTGTAGACCATATGGTTGACTAGGCTGAGCAGTGGGCTGGCCTTGCTGTGCGTAAGGCTGGCCATCTTGAATAGAAGGGTAACCTTGCTAGCTTCCGGGTTGTCCTTGCTGCATGTAATGTTGTCTCGGGTTTCCAGAAGGTTGCCCAGAAAGGTAACCTTGTTGGTTTCCGGGTTGTCCTTGCTGCGCGTAAGGTTGTCCTGGTTTTCCAGAAGGTTGCCCAAGATATGTATAAGATGGACCAACATAGGCCAAAGGTTGTCCCTGGTAGGGTTGTCCTTGTGAGCCTCCAGGTTGCCCTGGATAGGTTTGGCCATAATACTGTTGCCCGTAATTAGGCTGTATGTAGGATGGCTAACCTTGGTATGATGGTCCCTGAGATGGCTGCCCTTCACCCGGACGGAATTGGCCACCACCATAGCTAGTGGTACCCCAAGCCACATTCAACAAAATAGTACCTTCTACAGTGGGTTGGGCTGGCAAGGAGGTATACAAATAATGATTGACAAGATCATAATAAGGGCCTTGCCCACCTGGATTTTGGACAACATGCAAGTATTGGGAATATGCCCCCCCTGCTGAAATGGTATCAGAAGAAGGCGGGGCACCGCTTGCAGGATGGAAAACTCTAGCAGCATGTGTTGATTGACCACTACGTACTGGGCCTTAGGATGGGCCGGCAACAATGGTTACGACAGAAGATGCTGTAGCTACACTAGCAACTGGAGTCGATGATGTGACACAAACGGTCGGATTGGTTGGAATTGATGTGACGGCGGTATGGTGAACCCGGGAAACAAAAGGTCCCGTATGTTGGGTTGTGTTATATTCTTTCCACATAGTTAACAGGGGGTATGAGGGGTACCCGTAACCCCACTTTATGGGGTCCGGGGCAGCGCCCTGGAAAATTTTGGTTTTGGACCCTATATTAGGTTGGGCGGACCCACCTATGGTTTTGTGCATG
>APFE031578440.1:2490-35835 GCA_000404065.3 Pinus taeda
ATATATTAATAATTTGTATTTGTTTAAATTTTATATTAAGTTGAGTGTGTAAGTACTTACTATCAGCTTACTTTGGTTGGATTGGATGCACTGTATCATTCTATGCTTCCAGCATTTATGTGAATTTATGCAATTATCAATGCAACAGGCCTAAGAGTACAAAGTCCATATATATATTGGCTGGCCAGCATATCTAGATTTGAATATCATTAAGGCACACAATTAAAACGGGGAGCTCACCAATGCATTAATTTACGCAACATTGTCAACATAGGAAATTTAGCTTTGGTTTGGTAAGGAAATTAAGGAAGTTCCAATATCTATGAGAATTATCGTTGGGTTAACTTTTTTTTCCAATCCAATGATGATCTGACTTCCATTTCCTACAAATTTTGTCCCAATTTTATCATAATCTCGACTCTCAAATGGTATGTGGGGGCAGTTGGAAGTTGGAATATTATGTAGTGAATGCCCAATGCCCATCACAGTGCTGGAGCCTAGAGCTTTCTCATTTTCGTAGGGATACAACCTGTAGAGAAAAAAAAATGCTGAGTCACAAATCCACAACTACTAGCTCTTCTCTTGTACTTTCTTTCTTCTATTTTTTTAGTTATGCTATCTTATCGCAGTGCTTTATTTCAGTTTTAGCTATATTATTTTAAGTTTTGCATTATCCAATTAATTTGATATAGCAGAGGGATGCAAATTTTTTTTCCACAAGTAAAGTTTCTTTGTATTCAAGTTCTTTATATACATAAATTCCATAAGTCAAGAAGATCGACTACAAATGCCAAACATGTTTTGAAAATAGAGTGACATGGACTTTTCAACCTTCTCTGGTTCTAATGTCAGCCAATCCACTCAATTAAAAACACCGAACATTTCTGACCTGTTGAAACACGAAGTAGATTGTCATGATAAAACCAACATCCTAAATTTTCAAGTTGTATTACACCCCAACTGTAAGTCAAGATTTTGGTAGGTTTTGATGTTTGAGTCATACCCAATCTGCAAATTTAGATCAAGTTATCGATTGTTCATTTCATGCAAGTGTATTTGACCTAGTTAAACATGAAATACAGGGGCCAAAGATTTCACAAATAGGGCTTTTGTCTTCTAATTAACAAAATGGATGGTCGACTATCTTTGCCAGTGCTACACGACAATCACAGAACATATATAGATTGTAGGTCATTTTTCTTTTGTGAAAAACCCTGATTATGTCTTAGCCTTCTTTCGACTCTTCAAGTTTTTGTTTCATAGCCTCAATATGTTATTCCATATAAACATCTTCTTCCGTACAGTCCCTAGTTGTGACGATTTCAAGTTAGTCTTAGAATTTTTACAGTTCATTCACAGACAAAGACTCCAAAACCTCTCTCGACATATGTTTGATAAGCCTATATAGCCCCACATGCTCAATTCAATCTTTCACAACAGAACCACCCATAAATGAATTAATTTGATCATCACTCAGTTTACTTCGTGAGCCATTCATATATTTCTCAATCCTCTTTATCTCTATCTTACGTGTTGTCAAATGGATATCTATGGAATAGTCAAACAGATAAACCTATGTAGATATTAGATATATATGGAATAGTCAAAGTTTATAGATGGAATTGGATTTGCCTCCAGACCCTGGACTGGGTAAGATTTACAGCTAGTTACAATTACAATTTCCATGGTTGCCAGTGCCCAATTTCAATTTAAATGGAAAATAATGAAATAATTATGGATCAGCATGACTTTTAAGATTTACATGGCTATGTTAACAAAGATCTCTCTTTCTACCACCTCAAGATTCTCATGACTCTAGGGATCATATATGAACCTTTCATTTTAAACAGTTAGTTATGATACTCGTTGCAAAACATAGACTTCCTCTATTTGAAGGAAGAGAACATTCCAATGATTATCAATTCAATAATAAATGACTATCCATAAAAACGCTTTCCCAGTCAAGGATGTTTCTACCTTTCGATCCTGCAAGTTACTATATATCGGCAAAAAAGTTCTAACCAGAAAGAGAAAATTTACTATTGTGGATTAATGCTGGCCTATCCTAGGTTGTGGTTAACTCCTAACTTTGTATGTGAATGTTGTTCATGGTAGTTCATGCCTCTAATTCCCAAGCTTTCAAACTTCTCAACTAATTTTTCATTTTGTGAATAAGAGTTTTTTTCTTTTCACTATCTTTAAAGGGCAAGAGCTGGATTAATTTGATCAATTTTTTTTAAATAAGTCAATAGTCTAAAGTTACGAATATATTTAGTAAGATTGGAAGCTTTTCTATTTACCAACTAATCTAGATCCATCTTTAATTCTAGACTCAGTTGATTGGTGAATATAATTTGAAAATATCATATAAAACTGGTAAAAATAAATATTAAATGGCGATGGGTAGTTTAAAAATAAAATAGTAAAAAAAAGATTCAATGATGGGCAAGCTGACCCGTCAAATTTAACCCCTCATTCGAATCATAGTTAGCTAATGCACTATTACTCAAACACGAGTACCGATCTCCACTCGACCTCCACGTGTCTTCAACTTGATCTCGTTGACCAATGATCCAGCACTGAACGCACAACTTTGACCAATCTTCACACCAGAGTTATGTTCGACCTTATGTGAATCACACTAACATAGAACCACATTTCATGCATTCTGTGATTTAGGTGATAGGCCCACCAGAGATGCTTTCTCTTACGATGACCCCCACAACCAATTTATCACCAATCTGATACCAAGTTACATCAACAAATCAGTATACTGATGCAACCCTCACCCACGGATGTAGTAATCAATGATTCTACAATTTTTCTAGCAGTGAGAGATAACGTTGATCTTGGTCCAAGTTTGAAACACACTAAAATCTTAGCCCCACGAGCTTGGAAATAAAAATATATTCTCCTATGAAAATAGCCCAGTGCACAGTAATATTGGCCCCAAATAAATTTGATCCCCACAATCTTTCCTAGGTAGAAAATCTAGCATGACCTTATGAAGCAATTATGCAATTTAACCCACAAAACTAGTAGATATGTCAAGCATAAGTGCTTTTGTCCATTATTTTTCAACAAAGATTTTGTAGAACTATTAATGGTTAAGGAAAATTTCTCTGGAAAATAGAATTTGGCACATTTAGAATAAACCCTCGATCTACTACAATAAACCCTTAGTCTAAGCCAAGACCAAGGCCTTGATACCCCTGCAATGTCCTAATTGGAGAAAATTTGGAACATGCACTTCACATAAAAAAAATCATGCATTTCACAGAATCATGTAAAAATAAGCAAATAAAGCATTGCAATCTCATAATACAATGAACAAAACTCTCAGCTTTATTATATTAGAAGAACTGGGGTTTACATAAAACTACAACCATATTGCTGAGATCAATGGCATTAGAGAGATCTAGAATAATGTCGAAATTGTCCGCTAAAACAAACTGAAAAAACCAAAACAATGCAACATGTGAACCCTGAATGGATTCTCTAAGGGAAGAAAGGGGTGTTCACCCACTCTCACTCAATCACCGGAGGGTTTCTATCTTGGGGCTATTGCGTGAGTAGAGAACTGGGTTCTCAACCTCAGATATAAGAAACAATATCAAAACCAAGATGTTCCTCCAATGGTCTCCTCCTCCTCTTTTATAGATTTGATGGATTTGTCTAGAAACCTATATTTTATTATTATTTTAATCATGGAGCACTTTTCCCTTTTTTATTTCAATTAAAATGTTCTTTTTAATGTGGGAAAATGGAAGATTGGCCATCATGACTCCCTATGTCACTGAAGCTCTCATCTAACCATCCCATCATGTAGATATTCTTGTTATGATTCCAACTAGCTATTACACTAAGGTGTTTTTCCACATATTCCCCCCGGAATGCCACCTTAAGCATAATTAATTAAGTCAATGTCTATACTAGGAGTAATGCTTGGCAATATTTTCTCATGTTATTAGAATTCCCAATAAGGTGGAGAAAGCTTGAAAATAGGAAAATGTCCAGAGAGAAGGAATAATGGATAGTACCACAACTAATAGGGCCAACATTTGGGGGCATGTGCAATAGTGCTAACTCATTAAGTCTAGGAAACAAAGTCTTGAGAAAGCATTTGGATAGTGTGGTCCCTTAGTTGATAGGATCTAGGAGACAAATGCTTTTCATGACACCAACAATAGATGGGAAGTTTGCACCTTGGGCTAGTGTGAAAGAGTTTATTGCAGTTGAAGTCCCACGAGATTGATATGGGGAACAAGAATTTTTCTAACACCATCTACTGAGAAGAAAACAATGTCGTGAAGTAATTTTAGTTGTAAAGGAACGTGCGATAAATCATGACGCGACAAGTACTTTGTATTGGCCTCTCAGGCATAAGATGCTAAAAATTAAGGGCATGTAAGCTTAGCATGGACAACAACATGATTGATTTAATGACTCAAATGAAATAATGGATCAGCCTTGAGATATGTGCTAGGGGTGCATTTGGTGGACCTTTCAACATATGAGAATTCTATAAGAGTAGAGGACATGAACAGTAGATTTTTAAAGGTCTTGACCCAAAGGAGGTTTAATGTGGTTTTGTGAAAAGGGGTTAACATTGGGAGCATAACCAATATTGGTAAACCCATATCCGAGCACCAAAACTACAGTTTGAAATAAAATGTAGTAAAAATAAGAAAAAGAGTTTAACGAAGTGATGGGAATTATATTGGGTTATGAAATTAAAGGGTCTAACTATGTACCTCAATAGGTGAGGATTGCATGATCATGGATTTAGCCTAATCATGACATGTAATGGATAATTTCCTATTCTAGAAGTAATAAGTGGCTACATGTTTGTTGTTGAGGAACTATGAAGAACTTGTTGTGTCATAAATAATTAACAGTGGCATACCTCAAGAAATATAGGTTGCAATGTATTTTAATTAAACAGAGTAAACCATATTAAACCCCATCCACAAAGACAAAGTGAGTAAATGCTACCAATACTTAGGTTGATTAATACAATTATCTCAAGCATCACGAGCCATACTGAAGTGCTCTTCTATAACTGTAACGATTGGTAATGGAGACCATATTTGCATCATGAGGTTGAGTAAATGAAGCCCATTATGTTTGTCACATTGAGTCTTCAATGATGAAATAGTGAGCCATGTTGGAATATTCCTCAATTAGTGTAAAATGTAGAAGTCACTACATTGAACCATGTGTGATAGGTGAACAAAACAGTGGTGACCAGAGTGAGAGAGGTGTGGAATGTGGCAACATGTGAGAGAGTTTGTTTGAGAGTGAGGTTGTAGAGTTAGGTTGTGAGAGCTAGTGGAGAATAGATGGCTAAGTGCTAGTAATATGTAAATTGTATGAGCTCGGTAAGTGCATTTCTATAAGAATGTTGAAGAAGATTGAGAGAAAAAATGTTGCATGGGCTATGTAGAGGGATGGTTGGTGAGGAGAATAGGAAGTCATGATTTGATTCAAGATATGCATCAAAATGAGTGATAGTAAGAACAAAAAACAACAACTTCCATATGGACAACAAGTTGGTGTTTGCATAATAGGAAGTTTCCTATGGTGGTTCCATCATAGTGAGTGCATGATGTAGAACATGGAAATTAGTGCCTCATGTAGTTGGATGCTTGCCTAAGAAGTTTGCTTCTTGTAAGCTATTTAGGTGTATGTAAAGAGAGATTTGGTGCTAGCAAAACAATCCAAGGGATTTTGTGCTTCTATGAGTGGGTTTTGACTAAACTTGATGTAATCAGAGTAGTGGCTTTTGATCTACATCATAAAACAACCAAGATTTTGTGGTTTTTCTCCTAGAAGGGTTTCCATGTTAAACTGTGATTGTATAATATGTGTTGATTTAAATTGTTTCTTACATGACATGTTGTTGGTTGATTTTGTGGTTTTTCTCCTGGAAGGGTTTCCATGTTAAACTGTATAATATGTGTTGATTTAAATTGTTTCTTACATGACATGTTGTTGGTTGTTTACCTAAATTGTTTCCAAGTAAAAGTAAAATGTGTTGATTCAAGTTGTTTCTTACATGACATGTTGTTGGTTGTTTACCTAAATTGTTTCCAAGTAAAAGTAAAATTATATTTCGCAGTAATTGCAAATTTAGTCTTAATATTGATTCAACTTCTTGCCCCTCTAGTATTAATCTTGTTTCAAAAATCTCCATGGTTAAGAATCTTGTTACATATTTTTTAATGTATATCTATTGAGGCATATATTAATTCCCTTTTATATTTATAATAATAATAATGGAGTAGTCTTTAAGCGCCCCTTTTTGGAGTTTTCAGCAAATTTTTTTTGCCAGAATCTTGAGAAAATATTTGTTGTTATATCTCGATTTTTGTGAATTCAATGCCATCAAAAACCTTGGGGCACTTCTATTGTGAAGATTTCACCTTTGAAACTTGTGATTTCAATAAATCCCTAAAGATTTTAAACAAATTAGATGGGAAAATAAAATGGAAAATTTTCCAAAAAAGAGCACTTAAAGACTACTCCAATAATAATAAGTTAATGACTATACATGTTGATTGAGTAGGACCACTATCTACCCCAAATCAGGATAAAGTTAAATTAAGTTTGACTAGGGAAATGAGTCATTGTGTTATGGTCAACATTGCTGCTTTGTTGGTTCATGGTTTTAGTGGCTCATGGGTTTTGCGTGTCTATTTCAGAATAGACTTTCACAACTTTAACTTTATTATCATTAAGTAGTAGGTTGACCGTCTAAATTTAACCTCCATGGAATATGATAGAATATTCATAATAGTATTCAAAAGTCAAGGGTTAAAATTTATCTCCAAGCTATTTATGCTCTTTTAATTATTTTATCTTAAATTATTTAAATGAAGAAATTGTTATATGAACACATGTCATATTGGGCATGTGATATTCATAAGCTGTGGTATTGGCCCATGGTATTGTAACAAAAACTATTTAGAAGTTAAGAATTCGCATGGCTAGGAATGTGAAATGTATCACGAGACATTTTTTTTTATGATTATCATGAATTGATGCCTATAGGACATTGTAAAAGAAAACACACATTGTAAAAAAAAATGAGGTGAGTGGTCAAGGACCATACATCGCTTTAGTCAATAATATTAATATACTATTTCTTTTCCATTTTAAAGTTTTGATATCAAAAGTATAAAATATTATTATTATTATCTTATTATAATTTAGATTAACCTTGATTAGGTAAATGGTTCGTTGTGTTAAAGTCAACATTGATGGTCTGTACTTTCATTGGTTTAGTGGCTCATGGTTTTTTCCATACTAATTGCTTGGAGAGTTGCTTTCTCGAACAATATCATAGAGATGTTGTAATGTAATGTCATGTAAAGATTTTAACTCGGTCAAAATAAAATAAAAAATAAAAATAAAATATTATTATTGTTATTTTCTATAAATTATTACTAATAGTTTTTGAGCTCCAGGTTTATGAGAGCCTGTGGTAAATAAGCATGGTATCTAGTTTTGTGAGAGCCCATGGTATTGACCCATGGTATTCTTGTCAATGCTGAATATTTAAAGGGGGATCCTATCGACCTAGATTTATCTTTATTCAGGATCTACAACACGCCAAGAGTTGATCTAGCTCACGCGTGTATAAAATATTATTATTATTATTATCGTATTATAATTTAGATTAACCTTGATTAGGTAAATGGTTCATTGTGTTAAAGTCAACATTGATGGTTTGTGTGTTCATTGGTTTACTCGCTCATGGTTTTTCTGCTACTAATTGCTTCAAAAGGTGCTTTCTAGAACAATATCGTAGAGGTGTTGTAATGTAATGTCATGTCAAGATTTTAACTCGTTGAAAATAAAATAAAAAATAAAAATAAATTATTATTTTGTTGTTTTCTATAAATTATTACTAATAGTTTTTGAGCTCCAGGTTTATGAAAATCGGTGGTAAATACGCATGGTATCTAGCTTTATAAGAGCCCATGGTATTGACCCGTGGTATCCTTGTCAATACCAACTATTTAAAGGGGGATTCTATCAACCTAGATCCATCTTAACTTAGGATCTACAACATGCCAAGAATCAATCCCGCTTAGGGGTGTATAAAATATTATTATTATTATCATATTATAATTTAGATTAACCTAATGGTTCATTGTGTTAAAGTTAACATTGATGGTTTTTACCTTCATTGGTTTAGTGGCTCATGGTTTTTCCCCTACTAATTGCTTGGAGAGGTGATTTTTAGAACAATTTCGTAGAGATGTTGTAATGTAATGTCATGTCAAGATTTTAACTCGTTCAAAATAAAATAAAAAATAAAAATAAATTATTATTTTTGTTATTTTCTATAAATTATTACTAATAGTTTTTGAGCTCCCGTTGGTAAATACCCATGGTATCTAGTGTTATGAGAGCTCATGGTATTGCCCCGTGGTATTATTGTCAATACCAAGTCAATACCAAGTATTTAAAAGGGGATTCTATCAACCTAGATCCATCTTAACAACACGTCAAGAGTCGACCCAGCTCACGACTGAGACTCTTGCAAATCTATTCCAAACACCTAAACTCTAGTGGAGTTGGTGATGGGACTAGTTTCATATTGCTTGTATCTTCCAACATTTCCAGAATGTGAACAACACCTGCAAAAATTTGAACAAAGGTAAGAATCTTACTCTATGAATGACGCCTCTAAAAATTTGAAAAAAAATAAAACTCTTAGTGAACACTAAGTAAATACAAAAATATTATATATCTACTCATTAGTTTTTCTAATTCCACCGTAAGGCATTTCCCTTTGAAATGAATTACCCTAACTGATGACGTGTCCTATTGTTGACCGTGGATTTGTAGTGTTAGACGATTGAATGAGTTGTGATCGTTGATCCAACTCTTAGCCAAAACTGAAAGGTTAATGAAGAAGCCGAACAAACGCACAGCCAGTAATATTCCTCGCGGAGTGACAGCGCCCGGTGAAAGAGACGACCACGCGGCACTCACAGAATCAGAATCGATCAAAATACTTGTGTGAAGTTGCAGGAGATGTGGAATTTGTTGTAGGTCCTGTTGAAATGAAGCTCAAAGACTACTTTGTCTATGCTGATTCTGTCAAAGAAGAGCGCCCCCTTTATCTATTCGACCCTAAATTTGGAGAAAAAGTGCCAGTCCTGGCACTGGATTTTGAAGTACCTCTTTATTTTAGAGAAGATCTGTTTTCATTACTCGGTAAGGAGAGACCGGATTATAGGTGGCTGATTGTAGGTCCAGATAGATCAGGGTCTTCCTTTCATATAGACCCAAATAGCACTTCTGCATGGAACGCAGTCATAAAGGGCTCCAAGAAATGGATATTATTTCCTCCAGATGCGGTCCCTCCAGGCGTGTATCCCAGCCCAGATGGTGCTAAGGTTGCGTCTCCGGTGTCGATAATCGAGTCGTTCATGAATTTCTATGGACATACTAAGCAGTGGAAGAAGAGGCCCATTGAATGCATTTGCAAGGCGGGGGAGGTGATTTTTGTGCCTAATGGATGGTGGCATTTAGTTATCAATCTGGAGGATTCCATCGCCATAACGCAAAACTATGTTAGCAGGTAAAATTAATAATTTGTAATTTAAAGAATAAGATCCTGTCTACTCAAGCTTTCTAGGGGATATGCAAGATTAAAAACAATAAACCTTCACTGAAATTCAAAGTTTACAGCATCCACTATAGTTCTGTATTGTGTTTCCTTTTTCCTTGTTGCACCGTGCATGTAATTCACATCCAATTGTGAGTTTGAGGCATAGTTGTATTTCTATCCTCATCCCCCACCCCAGAAGGCCATACTTGTACCCTGGAGTCCTGGAGCATTATCGTTAGCACGAGACACCAGACTACCGCAAGGAGGAAGACCCAAGCTTGAGTGCTTGGAAGTGAAGTGCAGTCACTTCCTGGTTTTTGGAGAAACTAGGAAAACTAGGTTGGGAAGAAGTAGGTCATTAAGTTTATCAGGAGATTAATCTCATCCTTAATGACCTATGGTTGTTAATGGTTTAATGTGTGAGCTTGTTATGTTTATTTAGAGCAGCAAGTGATGTAACCGGTGAGTTAACAAGGGAAGAGAAAATAACTAGGGTTAAACCGACCTTATTTTTTTTGGTGTGCCATTGAACTACTTGCATGAATGGAAAGAACTGAAATGAAACAAGATGCAGCCTTTTTGATCCCTCCTTTAAACCTAATGCAAATTGCAAGTAGCAAACATCACGATTGGTTGACCAGTTCTTTTCAATGGTCAAGCAACCAGGAAGAGAATATACAGTTTGTTTAAGGTTTACTACCCTCCTAGGTAGGTTAGAGCCCTTAACTAGGTTTTGAATCAGACTAAGAAGAAATCCATAGATGAGGCACCAGGAAATAATATATTGTAGATGACGTTCATAAGGAAGATTGGATTACACAAGTATCAACCATGAGGGAAAATGGTGGGACTCAAACCAAGGCAAATAATCACAGTGCTAGAAGATAGAAGGGTAATGAGAAGACGCTGAAGAAGCGCTTGATATCAGATCTCATAGCTGTCACCCCATTTGATCAACTTGAATGCAACGAGGAAAACTGGAATTGTAAGGTCAAGAGCATGTCAAGAAAAGCAATAATTGGCACCCCAAATAAGGATATAATTCGAACATGGGGAGTCTCCAAAGCTGCAGCATATCAATTGAGAAAATTCAAAGGAAATTCAAAGTATAGTTCTATAGTTCGAGAAAAACCAGATTTAGGACCTGTGAAAATTAAGTGAACTACAATGCTTGGATGTTTCATATCAATCTTCAGCAATGGCTAAGTCTCTAGAAGTATGCCTCTTGATGTTAGCTTACCAAAATTCCCGGATCCTTAGCTTGCTCTGTTTTAATTTTCTTCTTGAAAGCCTTTTTTAACAAGCTACAAGATACCTGACTCATGATGTGTCTACAGAATTATGAAGTTCTATCACCGGAATTTAATCTTAAATAGCTAACACATTTGTACAATTTTTGGGGGTTCAAGGTGACAAAATTTTAGGAGGAAACATATATATCGCAAAAAATTCAGTGTTAACACTGATCTATCTTATTCACACAGACCAGAACGATTCTGTTAACTAGTCAGTTATATTCTCTGCAAGCTTTTTTAGAGGAAATGCCTCATGTCATCTGAATTCTGAAAATAGTAACTATTGATGGATATTCTGTGCTGGTGATAAATGATTTCTTCTACTCCCAGCTCTTTTTTTTCTTTAACGTGAATATGTGTCTGTATTAGGTCTTGGCAGATATGTCATTTCCTAAATGTTGTGGATCCATAGAGATTGAGCATACCTTAAAATATTAAGTCTTTGTGGCCCTTTTTGCTTCAAATACATGTTACTCAAAACATTCCACTGCATTAGTTACTGATTGTCTTTTTTATCTCATACGCCTCTTTCTTATGAGCTTGTCAAGATTCTTTTTTGGCCCTTTTTCCTAAAATTCACTTTTAACATGCTACAAAATACTTGAACGATGAGATGTCTATAGAATTGTTAGGCTGTACAAATTTATACAATTTTTTGGGTTCAAGATTACATTGTTATATTGCTAAAGTGTAGTGTTAGACCTGATCTACCTTATCCAATTACACTTCATCACTGGCTAGAACAACTTTGTTAACTAGTCAGTTCTATTCCCTGCATCTTTTTCTAGAGGATACACCTCTTTGTCATTCGAATTTTGAAAATAGTAACTATTGATGGATATTTCTCTGCTGGTGGTAAATGATTTCTTCAACTCCCAGTTTTAATTTCAAGCCACCTTAAATTCCATCCCTTTTATTAACATGAATCTGTCACTATGTTTGGCCTTGGAAAAAAATGGTATGGATCCCTAGAGATTGAGCGTACCTTGAAATATTAAGTCTTTCTGGCCCTTTTTGCTTCCCATGCATGTTACTCAAACATTCCACTGCATTAGTTACTGACCATCTTCGTCATCTCATATCCCTCTTTCTTGTTAGCTGGTCAAGATTATTGGATTTTGATATTTCATGTTTTTCCCTTCTCCCTAAAATCATTTTTAGCATGCTACAATATACTTGAATGATGACATGTCTACAGAATTGTTCAGATCTACACCTGGAGTTTAAGCATAAACTGATAACAAATTTATACTATTTTCTGAGGTCAAAATCACTAATATTTTAGTATGATACGGTTTTGTTTCTTAAAAGGTATTGTTAGACCTAGTATAGCTTATCCAATTGCACTTAATCACAGACCAGAACAGCAACACGTATGTGGAGGACTCTTCCTTAGTAGGGCCGCAGAGATTAAGAGTTGTTTTTGTGGATGGTTAAGGGCTGGTACAGCATGCCTTGATGCCCTAACCAGTCACAGCTACGACAGCAAGAAAACAATAGATCTGGAGCAGCATTATCTTGTGATGGGTCATAGTCTTGACCAGTGTTTGGATCATTTATAGGGCAGCCTGTGGAAGTTTTCTCATATAAATACACCTATACAATGAAAACTGTGATAATTTAGTAAAAATATCATTGCAAACCTCAGCCAAGGGAGCCAAGCAGTTAGTAGTACAGCTTGCATTTGAAACAATGTTCAAATCAGATTTGTACTAGTGCTCATTAACCCCAACAACAACTTTTTCAACACCTGCCTGTTAGAAATCAACAATTTTTTTATTATTATATGGAGTTCAAATTGTAATTTCCATTCACCCTCAAAGTATCATGAGATGCACGGTAAATGTGGAAAATACATTTGTTGACACAAATATAAGTTCCAAGCCTGTACAACATACTAAGTACCAGGCAGGTAAGTTGTTCAGAGCTTTTAGATGTTCCATTTTAAGTGTAATTTTAGGTTGTATGATTTTCTTATGATCATGTGATTTTAGGACAAGAATTTTTTTTGATATTCAAACTCAAGACGTCAAATTTGCAGCAATCCACCTTATTCTCCGAGTTAACTTGTCATTGATGACCTGCCAGAGAAAAAAGAGTGTTTTTGTTATCTTTTAACACATAGTTCCTCCCCAGCAATTTGTAATTTTTCTCATATAAATACACCTATACAATGAAAACTGTGATAATTCAGTAAAAATATCATTGCAAACCTTAGCCAAGGGAGCCAAGCAGATAGTAGTACAGCTTGCATTTGAAACAATGTTCAAATCATATTTGTATTGGTGCTCATTAAACCCAACAACAAACATAGGAGCATCCTTGCTTGGAGCTCAGGTAACAACTTTTTTAGCACCTGCCTGTTAGAAATGAACCAAAAAAATTTATTATATGTAGTTCAAATTGTAATTTCCATTCACCCTCAAAGTATCACGAAATGCACAACAGTAAATGTGGAAAATACATTTGTTGACACAAATATAAGTTCCAAGCCTGTACGACATACTACCAGGCAGGTAAGTTATTCATAGCTTTTAGATGTTCCATTTTAAGTGTAATTTTAGGTTGTAGGATTTTCTTATGATCATGAGATTTTAGGATGAGAATTTGTTTTGATATTCAAACTCAGGACGTCAAATTTGCAGCGTTCCACCTTATTCTCCAAGTTAACCCTATTTCTGCATGCCATGGTTCAAGCTCTCATTCCAGAAAAATGGACTTTATGGCATTTTGTCTCTTTTTTAGCATATAAAGTATATTTGACAGATTTTCTTTTATACATTTAACAAAATATTTGACTAGAAATTTGCTAAGAATAGAATGTTCAACAGAGCTTGTTTCTTTTGTGAATAATGATGGTCATATTATTTTTGTTTTCATTGTTTTTCCTTTTTTCAATGTCTACCATAGCATGAAAAAAGTTATGATGTGTTGTTGTAGCCTTTTTTGCTATTTTAAGTCCAATAGAAACATCTAGAACATGAATTTTGAATGGTTTGCTGTGTGAGTCAATTGTGTTTGAAATCAAATGGCAGGGATACAAATTCTAGACTAAATATGGAAAATACATTTGTTGACACAAATATAAGTTCCAAGCCTGTACAACATACTAAGTACCAGGCAGGTAAGTTGTTCAGAGCTTCTAGATGTTCCATTTTAAGTGTAATTTTAGGTTGTAGTATATTCTTATGATTGTGGATGCAGCAAGCCATGGCGGTTTTATCCGCTACACACGTGGACCTCAAGTCCCTTATTACAGATCTCCAATTTCCTACAGCGGAATGAGATGAGAAATGGATGGACGAATACCTGGATGACACTGTAAAGATTTCAGACATTTGCCTTGCATTAAATGTCGAAATTTCAAAGCTTGAATATTTCCAAGTTCTTGTTCATTATGTTGTGCATTTGCTAGAATTTTCAGATGGCGTTTGGTCTAACAACAAGCTCTTCCATGTCAAAGGTTGTCTCCAAGAGTTGAAGGAAAAAATGGATTCAAAGGGGAAAAATGGTGCAAACACCCAAAGGAATAGTAGGATTGAAAATTGCATTGTGATATTACAGCATATGAGCAAAAGCCTTCAGTTTGGGAAGGTTAAGTCATCGTCAAAGGGTAGTGTTTTCTTGAGAGCGATGTATGGAGTGAAGGTAACAACCATATTTCTCTGTAGTGTGGTGGCTTTTGCTCTCGCTAGGCACTCTGGCCCATTGATTGAATTGCATATTCCCGATCAGTTTTTGTGGTCCACAGCATTCATGAGTTTGCAGCGAGGGATTAATGACGAAATCAAGAGATGGTTTGCCAACGGCTGAGATTGAGTTTTGAATGAGCCAGAATTGTTGGATGCAGCGATTGAAAATGTTCACCCTATAGTTGAGAAATTATCTTCTGCTGACATTGTCGATGGAATAGAGAAAGTGGAACATATCAGAATTGCTATACAAGAATTACAACAAAGTGCACAATTGCTTGCCCAGGGGTTAGATCCTCTCTCTAAACAGGTTAATGAGTTCTTTCATGTTATTCTGAGTGGAAGGAATGCATTTCTTGATAGTCTTAGGTTATCCGCAGAAGGCACACCCATCAGAGATGATCAGTCATGAATATATCAGTAAAGCTGACCAGCATGAAATGTTTAGTTTTTATTTTTTAGATTGCTGGAGGGAACTCCAATATCCTTTACTAATGGCAGCAACCATGCTAGAAAGCCGCTCCATGACTGGTGGGGATTGTATGAATATTTGGTCTATTAGTCAGATTGTATGTATGACTCTTGTAACCGTATCACTGCATATAAAAGTCATATTTAAGTCAGTTATGATCTCGAAAATGTACTTGAACTATCCTAACAGAGCCACTATATTTACATTTAATATTTTTGAATTCGCCTCATTCTCTTACACATGCCGAAAAATGTTGTTTTCTATTATGCTATCATAGGATTAGCCAACCTGAACCAGCGATCCATGGACGAAGCCAGAGACACAAAAATGGCCCAGGGTTGTTACCAGGTAGATTCACTCTACTCATTGTAGCTATATATAAGCCTAACTACAATGCTCTCCCAACTTGACTTGACAAGAAAGGAAATAGAAATTACAAAAATATCTCTATCAAAAGAATCATTACCCAATATAACAAATAATCATTCCTCAAGAGATGTTCCCTACTTAGCATGTGAATCTCCCATCATTAATGGCTCATAATGTGAGAGGTATCAATCACAACTTTCATATAATATGTCATAGACTTACGTTGGTTAGAAATAGAAGATGCCAAGCATCTATATGGAAGGAATTTTCTTAGATCTATAAGTCATTCTGCAAATCTTCAAAACTCATCTGCCCCTCCTCTTAAAAACTCATGTGAGAGGTATCGGTCACAAATTTCATATAATATGTCATAAACTTACATTGGTCATAAATAGAAGATGCCAAGCATCTATATGGAAGGAATTTTCATAGATCTATAAGTCATCCTGCAAATCTTCAAAACTCATCTGCCCCTTTTTTTAGGAGAACAACTCTGAGCAACCAAACACTGACATTCTGTGTTCACAAGGAAGGTGTTTTCTACCAAGCCTAGCTTTTGTCTCAGAATCTTGACATCCCCTTTGCAAACAGTTTCATTAGAATGACAACAACCCACATTTAAAGCATTTCTCCACCCCTCTCCTAATTAGAAATACAATTTTGGGTTCTCTACTAATTTTCTCCACACCCATTTACCCTAACAATGGACATAGTGCATGTATATTTATACCTGTGCGTTGGAAATACCATTTTATACTCTAATGTTTATTATTTTTGTTTTATTATTATTACTTGAATTTCTTCTTAACAAGTGGTTATGTTTCTTTTGGTTTTAGTGAAAGTATGGGCTCCAATGTTGGTTCTCTTATTATGGAGTATAATTCATCTTTGAGAATTTTTCAATTATTAAATTAGGTTAGTTAATTGCTTAAAATATTAAATTTATTTCAAAAAAATTTTGTTACTTTATAGGTTAGACATTGGCTTGAAATATTAAACTTATTTCAAAATGTTTTTGTTACTTTATAGATATGGCGTGGATTTCTTGGCTCTATGATGAAAATAATGAAGGGAAAATACATGTTAATCTGTTACTTGTGCTCTTTGACGGAAGTTTTGTAATGCATGACTGGAAAATACACGGTGAGAGAAAAATACATGTTATGCTAATTGAGGAATGTTTTTCGCTTGTCGAACTTATATTATTGAATTTAACACACTAACACTTTACAACAATGAACTAACAATATTCATGATGACAATAGCAATATGGAAGATTTATCTGCATAATGAAAAAGGCAATATGGGAGATTCCAATCACGTTCCAAGGCATTTTTTAAAATGTGGATGTGACAAAAGGTTGTTGTTGAAGGTGCTGTTTTTTTTTTATAACACACTAACACTTTACAACAATGAACTAACAATATTCATGATGAAAATAGCAATATGGAAGATTTATCCCATAATGAAAAAGGCAATATGGGAGATTCCAATCACGTTCCAAGGCATTTTTTAAAATGTGGATGTGACAAAAGGTTGTTGTGGAAGGTGTTGTTTGTATATGGAAAATTTCTTTATCACTGTGTATAATCCTAATGTTGATAGATATGTCTACTAAGTGGTTCTAGTTAATGGGGCATTGATTTGAGCATTCAATATATTTTAATTCTTTATCAAAGTATTCTCTTGTTGTATTTGTGTTCTTCAATTTATGCCTTATGGCGTTTCCTTTGCAACATCTAGTGCAAATTCTAGTTTTACTGATTTTACAAATACTTTTTTTCAAAACAATAAGATCTTATAACGCTTTACGTAACACACTCGCATGAGAGATCACAGCTTTTGTTTGAACCACATAGATTTTCTTATTAATCCTGCAAAGTGTTTTTAAAATGTGCTCAACATATGATATGTTCACGATTTTTTTTAAAAGAACTGGTATTGCATTCGTTGTTAAAAAGCATGCTCGCCTGTGCAACCTTTCCTCTTCTCTGTGAATCTCAGTTTGTCTTAATAATGTGAGGTTGTGGTCCACTGCACCAGATAGTACTAGAGATCTGAGGGGTGACCCACTGCACCAGATAGTATTAAAGCGAGCCGTATGATGGTCGTGAGCTTATTTAATTATGCTAACAAGTAATTTACATTGATCGGATATAATAAATTTTAGTTAACATTTTATGGTTTAGGTCAATTTATTGATTAAAAAATATAATAACTATATGTTTATATTGATTAAAGTGTTATACATTCTCAAGTTTTTTCAAGATAACAGAGTTGTCCTACTACACTTATTATGTTATAATATATATAAGTGCAGTGATTTTAATAAATTCCTATCAAATTTTTGAGAAATTAAACTGTAAATTATTATATTTTCCTTTCTTGAAACCTTGATTAGTTTGAATTCGTTGAGCCTAATGCTATTTGAAAAAATAATCACAACAAATGGAGCTCCCTCTAAACATATTCGTTTATCTATCTCTACTAATTCGTATGGGGGTTTAGGCAGTGCATTATATTAGATATCATTTTGGGATTCAACTGCGTTAGGTAAGTCATTCACCTATATTAGATATCATTTTGGGATTCAACTGTGTTAGGTAAGTCATTCACCTATGACCATTTCCATGAGAGGTAGTCGTAACTGACTAATTTCTCATGATTTTTGAATAGTTCACTTAGCGCTCATTGCATCGGGTGATGCTCACAGGGATAAGAAGTGGGATTGAAACTAGTGAAATGTGGAGAACGAATCACATAGCCTCAATCATCACTTCCGGGGCTTGCACCCGGTAACCAGGACTTCCCAAGAAGTCACCCATCCCAGAATCCCAAAATAATATCTAATATTATATTTTCCTTTCTTGAAACTTTGATCAATTTGAATTTGTTCAGCGTAATGCTATTTGAAAAAATAATCACAACAAATGGAGCTCCCTCTAAACATATTCGTTTATCTATCTCTACTAATTCAAGACTAGCGAGTGGAAACATTAAAGATGGCTAGCGAGTGAAAACATTAAAGATGGCGCGATGGTTCCATCAATACAAGGATAACTCAATCAAATTACTTCCAAGTTCCATTTCGAGTCCTGCAATTGATGGGTAAATATCTTGAAATCATATTCCATTCATTTTCAGGTGATTTGTGAACGTATTCAGTGTTTTAAGGTTCGGCCAATTCATTGTCCATCCCTCCTTATCACAAATATTTAGACATAAATAGTTGTAACATTGTGAGCTGAGATGATATGCCTTTGTAGGGCATAATAAAGCTCTACGTTGAACTTCTGCAGAAGAGGGCAAAGTAAAAGAAGGTGAGCACTCATTTGTCATTTTGATATAGTAAAACTTGCACTCAGTGAGAAGGTTGAATCCAAGGAAATCAGACGGAAAATTTGCGAGGATATAATTGTACACCTGATTTTCCAAGTGATTTCGTTGGATTCAACATTCTCACTGAATGCAACCTTGTTGACAGCGTAATGACAATTGAATTTTTAGCGCGCGTTCTTTCAATTTTCCCTCTTCTTCAGATGTACTTAATGGATTTCGCTGGCTTGCAGAGGCCTGTGATCTCAGTTCTCAATGTTACAGATTTAAATTTACATGGTTGTCTTAAAGAGAAGGGATAGACAATGAATTGCCTTAACCTTAAAACTCAGAATACTTTAACAAAAAACTCGAAAGTGAATATCATGGAATTTGGATAGCTTCCCCTATCAATTTGAAAACTCAAAATCATTGGAATCGAGGTGGTCTTCACACTCTCTCTTTGAGAACAGATTTCTCGAATTAGTGGCAACGTTGACATGACTGAAAGTGCTCGGCATCAATCTTGGAAAAATGAATTGTTGTCACTGTCAACCTGCTCTTACTAAATATTACTAAATATTGTCTTGATAGTCAGAAACACAATCTGAGCGCCTTAGTTAATCGTTGTAAATTCTACCATGTAAGTTATAACTAGAGTAGTTTGTCAGTTTTATCTACGAAAATCAGTTTAGAACCATGTAATTTTGGAATGTAAATTCTACAAAGTAAGTTAAAAATAACTAGAGTAGTTTGTCAGTTTCATTTACAAAAATCAGTTTAGAACCATCTAATTTTGGATTTATCTTGGCTTGACTGCTTGAGGCTTAACTCTTTTTAGGAATGTATAATTTGATAAAAGATTTGCGCTTAGGATTTGATATCTTTCCTCACATGATAGATGTTTAGTTACATGCATCTTTTTAATATGATGTTCAAACCATATTTTCCTAATCTGTCCAAATTATAATTCAGACTCAAAATTGTCTAAACAAGAACTTTATCCATGGTTATCATTGAAACTCTCTTAGAAACCTAAATTGTACTCTTAGAAACATAAATTGTACTTTTTAGAAACTTGACATTTCTTATATATCGAAAAGATGAATAAGAGCCAAAAACTAACAAACAAACTTTGCAAGCCATTAAGAAATGGATTAGGTATTTTGAAAACCGATGCATTTAATAGATCAATAATACCGATGTTATTAAGAATATGTACTTAGCAAATATTTATATATATATATATATATATATTCCCATGGAAAAAGTCGTAATTTCTATTAATATATAAGAAATTACATTTTGTAGATGTCCAGGAATATTCATAAGGAGGCAAGATTGCCTGTCAAGATACAAAACACTGTGCAGAAATAACTTAACTGCTAATCTCTATTGCTCCTCGCAGGGAGCCAGTCATCAACCAAGTAGAAACAAAACTTTCCTCAACATGGAGGAGGAATAAGACCAAAAATGATATCGTCTCTACGCAGAGAGAGTTGTACTGTGTGCCAAGTCCAAAACTGTAATATTTACAACCACAGAAATAGATATAGGAAATAAAAACATGCTATCTACAATGTTAACAGTAATAGTTGGGCTTATAGCCCAATCTGTCCATGATCAACAAACGGTCTGTGGTAGTACTGATGGTGGGTACCATCAATTTCCTCCTGTATCAGCCAGTCATCGTCCTGTAGATGCGCTGCCTCTTTTGATAGTTGATCAGCCTCCGAATTTTGTTCCCTGTAAATATGTCGATAGACAAATGAGTCAAAAGAGGATATCAATCTTCGAGCTTCACCAAGAATGTGTCTCAATGTATATGCATTACAATGCGATGTATTGTTGAGCCAGTCACACACAATTTTTGAATCACCAAATAACTGAAGATGTCTGCAACGATGTTCTAAGGCGAAATATATGAGGTGTTTAGCTGTACTAAGCTCATCAAAGTTGTTTGTACCCCTTCCCAGGTTGATATGGATTTTGAATTTGTGAGAGGCATTCAGGTGAAGTATGGCTCCTCCTCCACATCCTGCCTCCTGAGTAGAACCATCAAAATATGCCCAAGGTTTAGAATAATCAATGCTTTCAGGAATGATGGTGCGAGTAGGGGCAGAATTTTCATCCTCGGTTAGAAGGTCATAATCAGCGATGGTATGGTGAAGTATAGAAGGCCAGTGGGGGTCTTTGAGATTGAAGATGGAGTGATTTCTAGCAATCCAAATAGCCCAGCAGGCTGGTAGAGGCAGGTTCCTAGCTTTGCCCCTGTGGTTATGGCACGAAGCCTTCCAAGCTTCTTGTATGTTGTTGCCTTGCCAGGAATTGAGTGAAGTATAGTGAGTAGAGATACTATTCCAAAATTCTCTGGAGGAAGGGCAGCTAAGGAAGAGGTGCTCTATGTTCTCTTCATCTAGTCGACAAAGATGGCACCGAAAAGGTCCATGAAAGGATATTTTCATCAGGTTGGCACCGGTAGGGATCTTGTCGAACAGAATGTTCCACAGTAAAAGGCGGGCATGAGGGGCAACCTTGAGCTTCCAAAAGGATCTCCAGTTCGGGTCAATGATTTGAGGCTTGTGTGGTTCCATGAGTCTGATGTATCCTTCTTTGGGGGAGTACAAGCCTTTCTTTGCGAATGCCCAAATAATCTCATCTGGTTCCTCAGTCAGTCGTATGTGTGCCTGAACAAGGGCTTCAATGTAGTGTTGCCATTCAATTCTCCAGGGCTCGGGGATATCCAAGTCGAGAGTCAATTTCCATGCCTATTGTAGAAATGTGGAATTTATTCGGTCCCCGATATGCTTTATATAAATGATGCCACTATTGTTTAAGTACCTTACCAAGTCATCTATCAATATGTGAGCATTTCCACATCCCACCCATGGATCAATGCCTACACGAACTGAATTCCCTTCATTAATTCTCCAAGTGATACCCTATCGCAATAGGGGTAATGCATTCATCATCGCCTTCCAAATGTTGGAGATGTTGCTGTTCGAATGTTGTGTCTGTCTGAACCAATCCATCAAGTTCTTGGGCCATATATATTTTGCTTGAGCAACCCGGGTCGAGAGACTATTGGAGGTGATGAGTTGCCAACCTAATTTAGCTACCAGTGCTTTGGAGAACAGGTCGAGCATTTTTATGCCCCATCCTCCCCAACGTTTAGGTAACACAATCCTGTCCCACTTGACCCGTGCAAAGATGTTCCCTGGTTAGTTACCCTTCCATAAGAATCTGCAACAAATCCTTTGAAGTCTGCTCAGGATGCCTTTCGGTATCCATGCTAGGGTCATCTAGAACACAGGTGTGGCTTCAATAATTGCCTTAATAAGTACTAATCTGCCAGCCCGAGAGAGATATTTATGATACCAGATCTGTAGGCATTTTTCTACTTTCTCAATAAGCCACGTCCAATCTGCAATCCGGTATCCAATGGGCTTTAGCCAGAAGCCCAGATATTTTAGCCCATCTTCTAAGTTGAGGGTAGAGAAGGGAAATCGTTGGGTAGAAAAAATGGTCTCATGTTGGGTGCATCCAAATATGGTAATGGTGGATTTGCCTTCATTAATAATCATCCTTGTAGCTTGCTAGAAGAGCTTGAACATATTATGAAGAATGGTGGAATCTCCTAAACTGCCATTTAAGAAGATCAGGACATCATCAATGAATAAGAGATGAATCAGGAAAAGGTTGTCCGAGATCTTAATTCCAACCAACTGATTTCTATCGCGGGCAACTATGATGGCTCTACTTAATCCTTCCATGATGAATAGAAATAGTAGAGGGGAGAGAGGGCATCCCTGTCTAAGCCCTCTCTCGGATAGGAAAAAAGGAGTAGCTTCCCCATTTAGTAAAACACTGTAGGTTACATCCTTTATACAACTCATGATCCATTTAATGTAAGCGTATGGGAAACCTAGGTGAGTCAATAATAATCTAATATATAGCCAATTTTCTATGTCGAAGGCCTTCGAGAGATCCACCTTCAAGATCACGCCCTTCTGTTTCTTCGTCTGTAAAGTGTGGAGGAGTTCCTGAGCAATGGCAATTGCCTCATGTATCTGTCGATGTTGTAGAAACGCGAATTGTTCAAGGGATATATGCTTGGATAGAATAGGCTTCAATCGATTTGCAATAATTTTCACTATGATTTTATAGAGGCAGTTACAGAGAGAGATGGGTCTAAAATCATTGAAGGAGGTGGGGGAATCTAACTTCAGTATGAGGGCAATGAAGGTAGATTTAATGGTTGTGGGAATGTTGCCACTTCTTCTACAGTCCTCCACAATCCTAAGTAAGTCATCCCCGAGGATATCAAAAAAAGTAATGTAGAATTCGATAGTCCACCCATGAGGTCCAGGACTCTTATCTTTCTTGAACCATTTGATGGTTGCTTCAAGCTCTTCCCTTGTCACCTCCATCATCAGGTTCTCTGAGTCCTCCTGTTGAACGAAACAAGGGAAAAGTTCAGCCAACCTCATTATTTCCAATATGTTAACTTCTCTAGGCGCCTTGTAGATGGATTTGAAGTGCTCATTTGCTAATCTAGCCAGGCCCTGCTGTGCTGTTATCACTTGGCCTTGCTCATTTTGTAGCTCCCAGATAGTGTTGATGGCTTTCCTGCCATTTGCATATTTATGATAAAACTTGGTATTGTTGTCGCCTTCAGCAAGCCATATTACCCTGCTTCTCAGGCGCCAGCTCTCCTCTCTTTCCTTCAGGATCTGGGTATGCTTTGAGACAAGGGAGGTGTAAGCTTCTTTGTCTCCCTGTGATGGAAAGGTACCGTTTGATGCGCCTTCAAATATAGCAATGGCCTGTTCTGCTTCCTTCAACGTGTTATCATCTCTGAACCGTTTTTGATGTGTCCAATATCTAGAGATCCTCTTGAGGTCTGTCAACTTCCTGATGAAGCCCCTCCCGATCCGATATAGGGTTGGATCTCCAATAGTCTAACACCAATTGTAGGTATGAGGGATCCTTGAGCCAGGAGGCATTGAATTTGAAGGGGCTTTTAATCCTCGGTTCGTTATCTGTAAGTTCCAAATATATGGGCTGATGATCCGATATACCTCCAGAGCCAACCCATTGCCTAATACGAGGATGAAGGGTTAAGAAAGCTTCTTTGATGAGAAATTTGTCAAGCCTTCTAGCAAGACTGTGATCGCCACTTTTGTTATTAGTCCAGGTATGCTGGATTCTGACAGGTGGCATATCTACCCACTGATGCTCTTCAAGGAGGGTGGAGATCGTGTCGGAAAGACTATCCACCTGGGCCGAGTGATCCCAGGATTTGTAATATCCCAACGAAAAGTTCAAATCTCCACCCAGGATGTCATTATCTGCCTGTAAAAGTTCAGAGTCGAGAAAGGTCCTCCAGAAAGTTTCTCTATCCAAACAAGGTCCATATACATTAATGATTCGGATATCGGATCCGATTGAGTGGGCGAATATGTCTATACCCAGGAAACCTCTGCCACCCCAAGCATTCCTAAGCTCCATAGACTTATTACAAAAACCAATCGCAATACCTCCCGACCTCCCGGAAGCGTCCAATGCATGGAAGGTCCAATTCGGCTTCCATGAGTTGAGGGTAGGTATGAGTGATGATGCCGGGCAGAGGGTTTCTTGTAAGAAAATGATATCTAGTTCAGATGAAGTGAGCAGTCTTCTAAGAGCTAGTTTTTTGTAGGGCTAGCGACCCCTTGGCAGTTGAAGGATAAGAATTTCATGGTGGGCGGGACTGAGGGCCATCCCTTGCTCTAAGGGCCCTCTCGATGGTTTGTTGTCACCCAAGGGCAACTTCTTCATCCGCAGTGTGTCTAGCTTTGGAGAGCTATGAGGGGCGTCCCCTAGATGATTGTAGGGTGGCCGAATTCTAGATGGGGTCCAAGCCTATCGCATCTGTACCCTTTCCTTTAGTTCTGGAACGAGTGGGTACCGGGGTGATGGGGGGAGAAGGGAGGGACAAGGAGAGGAGGATAGATTAGGTGGGGATGCAGGGGGGACGGGAAGGTACGGGAAAGGGAACAAAGAAGGGGGGGGGGGAAAACCCTAGGGTTCTCGGAAGGGTCGAGGAGTTCGTGTGAGGAAAGGAGGGGGGGGAGGTACCCATGAATGACAGAGATGCAATAACATTTGATAATCCAGATACAGAAGGAGAGGCAGGGAATAACATACCCGCAGTCGAGGAGATCTCCTTTGTTGAGTCAGAGGGTGTTGAACGAGGCGGTGAGGAAGGGATGGATTCCGTAGGTCGCTTGTCCGGTGCCGCTTTGTCAGAGGATCTCTGAGGTATCTCTGCATTCTCAGGTGCAGAGTCTTCCTTTCGCTGAGAGAGGCTGCCTCCTGTCTGCTCGTTCTCAGTATGCGGTTCACTGCTCCTATTCTTATGCAGGAGAGGGCATTCCTTGTACAGGTGCCCAACTTTGTGGCATCTACGGCAACGATACGAGATACCCTCGTAGTCGATAATCTGCTTGTGGGATGTTGCCCTCCATTGAATAGTAATATATTCCTGAAGCCCTCCTCTGGTGTCAAGGTTGACTAGGATGCAGGCATAAGCCATCATACTTGTGAGAAGGTAGGACTTGTCATGCTCCATATAAGTGCCTAGAGCGTTGACTATCCTTCTGAAGATGTCTTCTGACTAGTATTGTAATGGGAGTCCCGAAGCCGAATCCATACCAGCCCTATACCAATCTGTTCCATCTCAGGGTCAAAGAGCGGCGTCCAAATATATATAACATATATTATATATATTATATACAACTTTTTTACTCACTAGATTTTATTAGATATACATAACTTGACATTAATAGTGTGAATAGAATGATTAGATGCAAGGTATTGAAAAGCCTACCATTATTGTAAGAGATATAGAGTCTTCCTTATTCATGACCATGGTCATTTTTGAAAATTTCCATGAATTGGAGGAACAAGAAAGGAACAAAGCAACATATAAAACAATAAAAAAGGCATATGAATCAAATAAATACTAGATTAAAGAAACAAAATATAAGGATATTGTTTCACATAAAGTGAAACAAAATGGAGCTATAGATTATTTATGTAAAGTATAATTTAGGTTTTTAAGTTTGTCACATATATTTATGAATGAAGATAGGTGAGTTTCCTTTTAAGAAATATTTTTCTCTATGACAAAGACAATTTACACATGACATGAACACATATATTTATGAATGAAGATAGGTGACTTTCCTTATAAGAAATATGTTTCTCTATGGAAAAAATAATTTTGGCATTTTGTTGAGTAACACACACGTAAGAAGGAGAATTTAGGGAACTATTAAAGGTAGGTAAGAGAAAGGATCTAATTCCAATCAAGGTAATGGTTGAAATCTAATTAACACGTAGAGAAGTAAATGATATTTAATTTCAATATGCTATACTTTGGTTTAAATTGAAAACAGTTCATATAATTTTCATATCAAACCTTTGATGGTCTACAAGAGGAAGACAATTCTCTTGAAATCAAATATTATGTATTTATTTATTAAAAAATAAAAAAAGTCTCAACCCCATAGGTTAAAATAGGTACATTTATCCGGTACATTTATCCTCTTAATCAAAATATGTTTTGAGTTGTTGTAACAAAGAGAGTATATCTAAATTAAATTATTTGAAAGTTTCTTTGACCATAGTTTATAATTCTACCTTCATTTCTTCCCGCTTGTAGGCTTGATTATGAATTTTAACAAAACATTTTGATTCTTAGAATATTCAAGGCCACCATTGATGGTCATTCTAAATGTTTTGGATATTTCATGTAGCTAGAGCACTTTTTGACAACCTCTATATAGGAATGTAAATAGTTTAAAACGATGCATTTTGTTAAATTGATTCAAAAGGTGTGAGTCCTTTTGTAATGCATAGTGTAGTATTTTAAGTTCTTTGTGAGGTTGTTGTATGACCAATAACTCAAAGAAATGTAGAGATTCATAAAAAAAGAGATTATGAGAGGAAAAGCAATAGTGAAGGCTTGTAAAATCTTAATAGTGATTATTACATGGAAATGCGGTCTTACCACCATCAGGTGAGAATTTATACACTATGAATTAGAAATATAAATAAAAATAAACAACAAAATACACTATAATTTTACCTAGAAATTAAAATCCAAACATTCAAATTGAAAGCGAGTGACGGTGATAAGTCTTCTAAGAATTAAAAAATTGTGTTAAAATACATAATTCCAACCAACCGATCTGAAGATAATCCTAGAAATGCTATGAGTATGGTGCACTGTGCAACCTTTGCTCCTCTCACATAATCTTTGTTTGTCTAATTTTTTACACTTGGGTGGATTGTGCTTAAATAGCAACACTATTAACTATCCTAGAAATACAATGAGTATGGTTCACTATACAACCTTTGCTCCTCTCACATAATCTTTGTTTGTCTTAATTTTTTGCACTTTGGTGGATTGTGCTTAAATAACAACACTATTAACTATCAAGCAATTGCGTATGGCCATATTATGGCTGTGGACTTATCCATTTATCTCTGTATGAAATTTAGATTAAGATAGATGTATTTAAATTTTAAATTGAAAAAATAAAATTTTAATTTTAATTAACATTTTATTCTATTTGAATTGAATTTTTATTTATTAATTTTTGGAGAATTTGAATTAAAAATCCATTATAAAATGATTGTATTAATAGAATATTATTCTACTAATCCAAAATGTATAACAAGATTATAATAAATTGATATTTAAATTAATTTGATTATTTATTATATACTTTTGAAAACAAATTTAACCATAACTAATTTTCACATTTTCACACAACCTCTTAATTCCAAGAAGATTTAAGACTACCACCTATGCTCAATCTCAATACCTATGCTCAATCTCAATGTTGGGCTATCTAATTTGGTAAATCTTATAAGGACCACTGTACACAATAAATTAGAATCGAATCATTAAATATCGGATATCCAACTTATATATTGATAAAATACATTGATGTTGAGTACCAAATGTTTTGTGGGTATTCCAGCTGAGAGTTGTTCAAAACAAGTGTCGTTATCCAATATAACATACTTCTTATTACGTGTATTTTCCATGATAACATAGTTATGTTGAGTACCAAATGTTTTGTGGGTATTCTAGCTAAGAGTTGTTCAAAACAAGTGTCGTTATCCAATATAACATACTTCTTATTACGTGTATTTTCCATGATAAGATAGTGTGTATCGAAGTAATTGAACATGAACAGCCAACACAACACATCAAGGAGGTGACCAAGAAAAGAGAAACATATTCAGGTTTTCTATCTTTCCAAACTGAAGAACACACTAATTCTCCAAAGAGACATACACATGGAGTCTTAAATCCATTTGCCAGAGGCTCTTTAAACAATTTGTGTGGCAGCCCACATTTGTTTTAATCGATTTCCTATGGTTCCTAATTAAAAAAATACAACTAGGTTTTGCTTTGATGGCCGGAGTGGAGCAAAACCATCTAGTAAACTAATCTGGGAGCTTTTACAAATATGTTAACATAAGGATCTTCTTGGCATATTGACAACGATCATTATTACACCAAGGACACTTAAGACATTTTTTTAAGACAAAAGAAATCTTTTCTCTAAAAAAATCACTTTTTACTTTAGTTATTTTACATTAAAATTTAATATCAATTGCATTGTTTTAAATATAAACTTTAAGACAAAAACAGTTTGAGAGAAAAATATTTTAAGACAAAACTTTATATTTAAGACAAAAATAGATTAAGACAAAAAAAATTTAAGACAAAAGGAAAAAATTATTTTAAGACAAAATTTTATATTTAAGACTAAAATAATTTAAGATGAAAACATTTTGAGACAAAACTTTATATTTAAGAGAAAAGTAGTTTGAGACAAACATTTAAATACAAAATTGTTTTATGACCAAAACAATTCAAGGAAAAATTGTTTTAGGACAAAACTTTATATTTAAGACAAAGACCACTTTAGATGAAACCTATTTAATACCATTAACAATTAAGACACAAACATATCAATTTAAGACAATATTATCTAACAACTACAAAATTGGCTCTTATAGTGCACCCTAAGTTCGCCAGGTTGCAGGCAACTACTATCTTGCACCTATACTAAGTTCGCCAGGTTGCATGCAACTACTATCTTGCACATATACTGAGGTTTTTATTTTACTTACCATTCATGTTATATTATATAAAGACACCGGTTTGTTGGGATCTTTGTTTTGTGGGGGTAGTGGACTAAGAAGACCGTGACAAATTTTACTCACAAGATTTCTCGGACATCTATTCCTCTTCTGTCCTTTTCATATCTTCTGATACGATTAGAGACAACTTGTCTATCATTGCATTCGACACTGCTACATGGAGGGGAGTATTAAGGAAATTTTTTAAGAGAAGAAATATTTTGTCTTCAAATTTTCAATACGAGGCGCTAGTAAAGAAGGTAAAGGTAAACTATTAGAGGTCTATCTACTAGCATTCACAAATCGGTTGGTTTACCATGGTTGTGAAGTAATATTCAACAAAAGAAAAGTTTTCATGAGACACATAGCCATGGGACAGGTGAAGCAGATCGGGGTTTGTGTGAAGAACTTATATAAGCTAGATGTGGAAGACTATGCTTCATTAAGCGCTAAGGTGGAGAAAGTGCGGGTTGCGATGTCGATGAACTTTCGCACAAAATACTTGGTCATTTTCATCATGGTACGTTGAATATTATATGACAAATAACCACTGGCCTTCATAAAGGAGCACTTAAGTAGTAGGATGTATGCAAATGATGTACATTCCGGAAGTACGTAAAATCCACTATGATGTTTATGGACCTTTCTCGACAACCTGCACTGTCAAACATAAGTATTTTGTCATTTTTATTAATGACTTCTCACGGAAGTGTTGGATCTTCTTCGTTTGGAATAAAGATGAGACATTCTCCAAGTTCATAGAATTCAAGACACTAGTTGAAAAAGAAGCTAGCAAGAAGGTGAAGGCTCTGTTGTGGTGGCTGAAGCACCCTCCAAAATTTTGGCCCGCACTTAAATTTAGGAGCCTACTATGGATATTGTGATCAATTGTTCCTTAGTCAGTTATTGGTAAGTTGATGATGTCAAGCTCCCCTTTTCGATCTTAAGAGTCGTTCATGCCTTTATCTTTACATAGAATGTGTCATCTTTGGGCATGGGGGTTATTTGCTTGTCATGAAAAGGGAGGTTTGTTTTGCTTCAAGGGGAAATATTTATGAGAATGTGTTTTCCTCACCACATCGACATGTTTCATACTCATTTCACACACTCTTAGACGAGTGTCACCTCTATCCTCCCAAAGTCTATCATTGGAGCCACAGTTGCCGTAAGCTACCACAAAGGTTTTTGCATTAAGCGAAGTATGTGTTATATGTTCTAGTAGTCTATGTTGTATTGCTAAGTTTTCAACCGTGTTATCGTAGTCAATTTTTATCACTATTCACGTCAATTCGAATAATCCCACACTTAACCAAATTTCGAAGTTTCCTTAGCAACCTAGCCCGATCCAACTTTCCTGAACTACGCACTTCACATATGTAACCCTCAATATTTTTCATTTTCTATTGGAACTTTGCAATGCATAGAATCCGATACACATGGAGACTGTTAATATCATCCAAGCTTAGCTGTAATGATGCAAAATGTAGGGCCTGTGCAAATGTTTTGGCTCCTTGAAAGAGGTCATAAAAGGGATCCTTTTCATGAGTAAACTATTTGAATTTAACCATAGTGGTAAATTATTTAGCAACTCGATTTGGGTCATACTGTCTCCCTGGAACTCTGGCCAATTTTCGAGACGTAATAATTTCTACTTCTTTTACTACGTGCCCATATTCATGTAGTGTGAAAGCATCACATTGTAACGGGAAGGCTAGCCAAATGGCTTTCTTTTGTTCCCTCTGGCCTTTGGTTAAACCACCCTCCCCTACTATCCCATAAGCTATCTCTCTAACCAATAGCTTATCTGGAACATAATATGGGAGGACATGTGGAGCACTAATGCTCCCAAAAACTCTGATGTAAGTGAATGTTTCTTCAACGAACCATCTTGCAACTAGAAAGATGTGTATCTTGGCTTCTTCAGAAAGCTTGGATGTAATTCTATCAAAAATGGTTTTATGAATAGGCAACATAATACCCTAGCAGATTTTGTAAAAATGGGGATGGTGTTGGGATTCCCACAATATTTTATGGTATACATGGATGGTGAGAGGGTTCTATATAGTCCACTTCCAACCCATGTTTGTAAATGGAGAACAAAATTAAATGGAATCCATTGCATAAGCGCTCATATAAAAAGGAGGAAAAATTCTTAAGGAAACACTCCTCTTTTGCCTATATTTCATAATAGTCATAACTAAATTGTCTAAGAAAATATGACTCGAATTCATAATTGTTGTGTTAACCATTGGATCAACTAATGGAACCCACTCTATAGAAAATTTGGTGCTATTAGCTTTACCAAAATAATCTACACATCATTGCGACTGGAAAATTATGTGGGGCAGAGAGGGATGCAATTAGGTAGATACCAAATTTTTCCCATTTAAATTTTCCTCTGCCCAACCATTGTGTCTGTGTAATGTCCAATGGGTCATCTTTCTTTTTGGCGAAATGATCAAGGAAATCTTTGTCATAGAGCTTTTGAGGCTCTGGTAACTGATACATCTGGTGCATATTGTCTAGTGTGAAAGACACCATGACCTCATGTCTTGCATTTCTAAAAGTTCTGTCTTAGATATTTACATTATCAACCACCCATTTTACCATATTTGTGTATGGTAATTTCTTAGGTCTTGCAGGTATTCTGTGTAAAAATGAACATGCTGACTAAAAGTAAGAAGCATTAGATGGTACTTCGGCATCTATTTTTGCCTTTATTTCCAGTGGCATGGGTTTCTCTTCTTCTAGTAGATTATACATAGCTTCCCATGATGTCGTTCCTCCATCTTTGTTGCAGGTGGTATTGAAGAAGGGTGGCATCATGTCTGATTTCTCAGACATAATAGCTTTTCCCTTCTTCACCATCTTTCCAATCATTGTTTCCTTCGAAGGTTCCCTCAAATTAAGCAATGGATATTATGGGATAAACATAGAACGAAAATGACAAAGAAAATGAAATGATTCAATTAATTCCTAAAGGTGACAAGGAAGAAGCTTTTAATAAAAAATGTAGATGAAAGTTATCAAATCATGTCAAGTCGTTTTAAACATAAATGCCATTAAAACTTATTAAGTACACACTAAGATCTTTTATTATGGCCTTTCTTATTCATTTAAGCCATCACATTGCAAACATATAAGGAAAAACTTTAAGTTGATGAGTTTAAAGTGCGAAATGCCAATTATGCGATTGTGATAAAGATTCTCGCAATATCGCATTTTGCATTATGCATTATTTCGAAGTTGTTTATAATTTTGTGAGATGCGATGTGAGTGACGTACCTTTTATAGTTTAAAGCACATTTTGCTTGAATGAATACTTACTGCATAAAGTGAACCCTTACTATGCGTTGGAATTAACCAAGGTTATAACAAGTATCACATACTTCCATCAGGTTCAGGTCATATTGCATTTCACAAACTTTATTAGTTCACGAGATTGGCCTTTGTGTAAGCGCCACAAGATGAGTGTTCAGCTTGTTATGTCGCAATATCAGTATTCACATATTCCAAAGGTTTCTTTGTTTATGCTTTTTGTGAATAGCGATATACGATTACGATAGGTACTTTATTTTGCAAGAAATTCTCTTAGCCTTAGTTTCAAAAGGATTAATGATACCATAAGTTTATTACTGTGATTCCTTCTTATTCCAATTCACAAATTTTGGTTTGTTAATTAACCTTTGAAACTCATAAGTCGACGATATGCAATAAAGATATAATAGATAGTCATAAAGAGATTTGGCTTGATACCTTATTTTATTTTATTTCTAACAATTCAAAAAGGAAGCATCTAAGTGCTAAGTTTTTCAGAGGATTTTTTATAAAGGGTCCCCATTTATCAATAATATATTAAATATTATATCAATAAATGAGGGGTTGTTGAAGAGTACAACAGGGCCCCATTGACACCCTTATCCATTTGGGATGGTGACTCAATTGGTTGTAGTCTTGGTTGTCTCAACGTAAAATTTACCTCAAACGAAATGCCTAATCTAATCTAACCTAAATGCATGAATGTATTCTAACTTTTACCTACTGATGTATGTTATTAATTAGTATTAACAAGAAAAAGATAGACTTGCCTACCTATAACAACTTGAACAAGGAAGTCTACTGAATGGGCTAAAATAAGAGCTAGACGGGGCTACCTGATTCTTTTTCCTATGTGAGGAGACATTCAATCAAAATAAATGAAAACTAATTCTAAATGTAGTGCTACTTGCTAAATAGAAAATAAACAAAGTTACTATAACTCGTCACATAGGAAATAGTTCCTAAATACCAAGAATGGGAATTTAAATAATGTGAATTTAACGTGGAATTTATGGTAAAGATTGAGAAGAAAAAGTACTTCTAAAA
>APFE031578457.1:0-22988 GCA_000404065.3 Pinus taeda
TTGGATAGTTTTAATTATACATTTTACTTGTAATTTCACAATATGAATTACTTCATGTTTAAATATGTATGGTTAAATATTTGAGATAAGCATATAATATTTTATAGTCTTTTTAATTTGTTTAAATACTTTTTGGTATAAATTGAATTATCAGATTTTAAAATAATTTTAATATTTTATTTACATTTAAAAATAATATTTAAGTAAGATTTGTTATTAAAAATATTTCTTTTTTTAAAAGAAGTTGGAATTTCAAATTTATTTAAAAGGATTAGGATACGTACACTTTTATAAATTTTAGAAGTTAATTCTCTGGAGTCTTCTATACCAATTTGAGTAAATAAATAAATACATTGAATAATATCCTTTACCTTTTTCTAGAATTAACTCAACTTTTTAACTTTTACTATTTTCCTTTTTATTTACTTATGTCAACTTTTTCACAACTTTATAACTCTCACCATCCTTCTTTTTAATAATTCTCTCATACCAATACAGATAGAATTTGAAAAATCACTAATATTTTATTTTTATCATAAAGTCAAGTTAATCGTTAAAAGAAAAATTCTTCCTTTTCTTAATATCTACTTGGCCCTTTGCCCCATTTAGCCAAGTCAATATAACAATTTCCTTGCAATTGCATTGCAATTTCCTCTACCATTTTTTTCATTTGACCTACTCTCTTATTCCAAGTCACATGGAATTTTGAAAAATCATTGATATTTCATTATCCAAAAAAACACTTAATTTTATCATCTCTAAAAGTAAAGCGAAGGAAACCAACTAAAATGCTTAGAAAATCACTTAGAAAATAGAATATCCTATTTTTTTTTTTTGTTCCCTTTAAATAAATAAAAACTTTTGCATCCACCTCTCTATACACACATTTCTATGCAATTCTAATACAATTTCTTCATTATTTTTAATTTTACCTAATACCCATTGAGATGGACATTGAAAAACTATTCACATTTTCTTGAAAAAATAAAAACTTCTAAATTTTATCATGTCATAAATTCAAGCAGATAAAAACAATTATCATGTTTGGGAAATTATTGAAATAATAATTTATTTTTCTTTTAGCAAAAAAAAAATTTGTGTGCCTTTTCTTGACTTTATGCCCATTCATGTCAAATCAATACACCCATTTCTATGGACTGCATTACAATTTCATCCAAAAAAAAATTATTCACATAATCTTTGAAAAGACATTGATATTTTCATGATCTAAAGAAACTCTCCATTTTATCATCCCATAAAGTCAAGTTAATAAAAACAACTCACATGAAAAATACTCCATTTTTTTCTTAATTTATTAATTAAAAAAAAATTCCCCAATTTCTTCTTAACCCTATATCCCATTCTTATTAAAATTAATATATCTATTTTTGTGTGATTGTTTTACAATTTTATTTACCACTTTTCATTTCACTTAATCTCTCTTAAGAAACATTACTATTTTTTTAATTGAAAAACAAAATTTAAATTAATTATCTCTTCAAATAAATCAATACAAACAAAATATATATACATATATATACACACTACACTCTACTTGTTAAAGTAAATACACATATAAATAAAAACGAAATATAGATATAAATAGAAACACAAACCTACAATGAAAACATAACTTCAATTCATTAATAATAAAGTACTAAAAATTTGTTTAAGTAGCTCGGGCAATGGTAGTTTATCTCTAAGAAGAGATGTGGCATATACATGTCTTCTGAAGTGTGTTACAATGAGGCTTAGAAACATATTTATTATTGAGAAATAATGGAAAACCTAAACATCCAAAAACCTAACCGTGGGAGATGAAGCGCCAAAAGTCTGTGGGCCCTATTGAGTAAATTGGTACATCAGCTTCCCCAGGTTGTAACTTTGGCATGATCTTCGTTTGGTGTGTATGATACCTCATTAGAAATATTTATTTGAGTACTACAACTTTCAACTGCAATCCCTAACAAGAGATGCAAGTTTTCCCTTTTTCCCAAAAATCATCATTTAGGTCCTCAAAATGGGTCCAAATGTTCAAGACCTGAAAAACTACCAAAAATAGTAAATTGTGCTACAATTAAGGAAACTGAAGGAAAAAATGTTGGGGGTCTAAGTGGAATAGGTGAGTGGCCATCAATATCCACCTGGATAAGTCCTCCCCCCTTAGGAAGCAATGGACCCCATCGTGTTGAGTACCTCCATGAGGTGGGGAAACTTTTGTTGAACTTGGTCCCTAGTGAGCCACTTTCCGTGGTGCAGGAGTTGACCAGCTTTAATATTTGTATATAGTTGGATCTTTTGTTGGAAAGTGTTCATGATTTGTGTGTCCAAGATCTTATAAGTTGTGTCATGTTCCATGCAGTTTGGGTTGAGCTCTTTTGGTGTTAGTTGTTCTGTAATGTTTGGTATGTCCAAAAATGGTGGAAGTAATGGCCGAAGGTGGTCCAAATTGAATATTGGGTGTAGGCCGAGAATGGGGGAATATTAAGCTCGAAATAATTGTCTCACCTAGCCTTGGTGATGGTGTAAGGCCCATAGCGAAATGGTCAGAGTTTTCAATGGGCTTTAACAAGGCATTTTTTCTGTAAATGCAACAAAAATTTGTTGCCCACCTAAAACTTATGTCGCACCTGAAGCTGATCATGACACTCCTTGTACTTTACATTGGAATTATGCAAGATGTCGTGCACCTACTAGCGGATGTGTTTGATGTGTCCAATAAACCTAGTTTCTTTATCATCCATGGACTCTACATGTGTGGATTGTGTCTATGTAGTCATATGAGGCATGGCAACATCAATCATACACAATGGTTGAAATGTCATAACCACTTGAAATGGAATGCAGTCAGTTGAGCTATGTAGAGCTCTATTATAATTGTGTTGCATATAAGGAAGGCTCTTATCCCAAATTCGTGGAGGCTTGTAATTGTACATGCGTAGTATGTACACTATCATCCCGTTGACAACCTTTGTTCTGTCATCAGTCTAGCAGTGGAATGCATTTGACTTGGTGAGCTTGGTGTCCAATAATGTCCAGAGGCTTGACCAAAATGTGCTCAAAAACTTGCTATCCCGATCTGATATAATTGTATGCAGGATCCAAAAATGTATCGAAACTCATTAAAAGAAGAGTTTGGAAGTGTCCTATGTTGTGATACTTTTCTTCCAAGCTACTAATATAACCATCTTAGAAAAATTGTCCATGACCACAAATACATAGTCATTCGCATGCTTAGTAAAAGGGAGGTCAAAAAAATAATCCATGGAGATGGATTCCCAAGGTTGACTACAAGTAGGGTTGCTTCTTGATGGTTGGCTTGGCGATGGCACAAACAATGCATGATCTGATATAGTTTCCAACAGCCTGTCGGAGTCTTGGACAATCAAATACTTTTTTAGTATGACCACAAATTTCTCCATCAAAGCGTTCTGTGACCCAATTGTAGTGTGGCTCCGAAATCAGTTTCTCACACTTGCTTGAAGGAACATGAAGGTGGCCCATGTAGCATAGTATTGCGTCTCGGGGGTGGAAATTTGGAACTTGTTTGGCATCCACTAGCATCTTGTATGTTCTAGCAAACTCTAGATCATTATTATATAGTTACATCCATCTAAAGATATTATGGCCACAAGAGTTGAGAACAATAGCTAGTGTTGCAATTGGGGGTTGACTGACGCAGTATGAAACATGATTGGTGCTACCCTTCTTGTATTTAATGTTTAAGTGGAATTTTTGCATATATGTAGACCACTTCTAATGGCGATTTTTCTATAACTTCCCTTGTGTCTACATAATTTGAAGAGGTCGATGATTTGTGTGAATGAACATCTCCTTCCCCATAATGCAATGTTTCCATTGTCAGCGACCCTACACGATATTTACATCTTTTTATCATAGGTGGGGTACTTCCAAATTGTATCAGAAAGTCTCACTATGATAGGTCATCAGATGCACTTGTTGGGTGATGACTACACAAATAGAATAATTAGAGGCATCTGTCTCAATTTGAAATGGTTGTTGCAGGCCTGGCAATGTGAGTGCAAGTGCAGAGCAGAGGTGTTCCTTCATCTCAACAAACACCTTTTGTTTGGATTCAGACTAGGAGAACTTTTCTTTTGCACCACCCTTGTGAAACTGAATCAAAGGCCAAGTGATATGAGAGAATCCCAACACAACCTCTAATAAAAATTGGCAAGACCCAAAAATATGCGAAGCTATGTTAAAGTGGTCAAGGATGAACAATCTCAAATGACATGGATCTTATATGGATCCACATTCACACCTTTCTCATCTATGATTTAACCTAGATATTAGACTTGGCTCATGCCAAAGGTGCATTTCTCCAAGTTGGCACATAGTTTTTGTTGTCGCGGGCTTTGAAGGACATGTTGAATTTGTTGCAAGTTCTCTTCCCAACACTTGTTGAAGATGAGGATATCGTCCATATATACAACCACGAACGAGTTGATGAAGGGCCACAAGATGTCATCCATCAACCTCATAAAAGATGCAGGGGAATTTGTCAACCTGAAAGGCATGACCAACCATTCGAAAAGGCCCTGTTAGCCCTACTACATAACTATGGTAGTTGAAGGCCAGAGATAAGTTTGGCCGTAGTGGTTATACTCAAAAGGAGTTCATAGTGGTCATCCTCCTCCTTCTCCTTTACTCCGCTTATTCTCTTTCACCTCTGCTGCTTTTATTTTTCCTCTAAAACCCAACATAGACCCCTTTCTCCTTAAGCCCCCAACGCAAAGGCTAAACCCCATAAAAACACACCCATACGACTTCGTGCCTCCATAAACTGACCGCCGTAACCTCAGCTATTGATCTCTGCCTTTCGATCCAACGGCTCCTCGTCGTGTCCGATGGAAAATTTGCACGACTGTTTCCCCGCCGTCCAATCATCTCCACCACGATCAGACAACATTCCCTCTCCCCGCGTCCACGAAGTGATGGGACGTTAATGCGCAATGGAGGGTGGTTTTCCTCTCTCCCCGCGGCCACGCGTCGCACATTGAATGGGATTGCACGCCCTCACCCTTTTACCGCCCAACGTCCAATGATAATGCGATCAAAATGCTTACCACGTTAACCTCTGTCCCCACTGATAATCATCGTGTGCCTTCTCCGACGACCATCGTTGGATTTTCCCGCCTAAGATCTAACGGCTCACGATCATTTTGCTCCTACTTCTTTTGATGCCTCTGCCAAGCCATCTCTGCCGTCTATTCTCTTGATCTTTTTCTTTCGACCAACACATTTATTTGTTAGGCAGTCCATGCCTCTTGACCGCTCCGTGGACCCGAAGGACGAAGGTGACCGGCCTACCAGTATCAGTTGCAGCCGCCCCTCAACAACCACATTTAACAGATAGTTTCGCCGAGCTGGAAAAGGACGAAGCACGAGCATATAACTGCATTTAGCAGTTATGGAGCTTCATCTTATACGACACTCCAGCCACCTGAGAGGACAACAGAGCATCCAAGGAAATCAAATCCACTCACTGAGACAAGTAAACACACTCAGAGACTCCATCAGGCAGTTAATGCGGTTGGTGGTCAATTATGACCCCTTCATACCTAGAATGACCAAGTGCTTTTGTAATGAAACTCTATATAAACCTAAAAACAAGATGTAATCAGGGTTGATGGTTGATTTTTTGATGTAAGGTTCAACTTCTGGAGACTGTAACTATTTTGATACTTGTAGCGTCTCATCTTCATTTTCAACTAATGCAAGATTATTTTGTTGTTAATTGCTCACTTTTCACTCTTCTTCCTTTCCAAGCTGTGCCTGTTATGATGTATTCTTGAACTCTTGATGTTTAGCATTAGAGTAGCTGTCATCCTACCTCTGTGTTAAAATCTTGCATGTATCATTGAATAAGTTATTCAGGTTTCTCTTCATCTGGTGCCAGAGAGTTGTCATCCTCTCTGTGCATTAGCAGATTAGATTTTCAGACTTCTTTACTGGTTGCAGCCGACCATCACATGGTCTTGTGCATCGTGCTAGTGTGGCCAGTATTCTCCATATTCATCCAATCCTTAAACTGTGAGTAATTGGTGGTTTAAAGCCTTGTAGTCTAGGGGTGTTCACGCATGCATGGAGTTAAGCAAAGTAGAAGTCGTTATCTGGATTGAACAAGCATCATTCCTTCCATTCATCCATTTGCAACAATAAGTTGAATTTCTATGTTCCCAGGCATCTCCGAGCTACAACCTAGGAGAGTTTCTTGGGGTGATAACATAATTGACACCATTGCCGGGGAGAGGAGATTGAAACTCAGCTTCCTTGGGAGAATGACACAGCTCCAGCTTCGATGATAGACAAAGTTTGGACACATTTCTTGTTGTAATCATCTATCTGGCGACTCTATTGGAGGACCAACCTAGTGGCGACTCCACATTGCAGTTTTGGCTTAGTTTGTGAGGCACACTCAGAGAAATCCTCAGAAATCACTAGCTGACCCAGTGCCTGACCCTGAGAAGATTGTTAAGAAGAGAAAAACATCACAGAAAGGAGCATCAGGATCAGGTAAGCCTAAGAAATCTTATGTATCTTTGCAAGAGAAGATTATAGCTGAGAGTATACAGTTTGAAGATATAGAGCCTAGCACTGTTAGTGAAGAAATACCTTCAGAGATTCATAAAGCTCCTTGTTCAATAAGTCCCCCTTTGGATTACAGTCCAAAGAAAACCTCCCATACAGTCCATCATCTTTCTTCATCTCTGTCATTCATTTCACAGCTCCCTACCTTCCAAACGACCAATACTTTTCCACCCATCCTAGCCATGGCAGGCCAACAAGCACCCACCAAGATGGAAAGGATCATAACTACTAGGTATGGACCATTGGTCTCGCCTGTTCTTTTGAATGCCATGCCTGTAGGGGAGCATCAGAAATACATGCCCAAGTTCACTGGTACATAGGGAGTGACAGTGTTCACGCATGTATGGAGTTAAGCAAAGTAGAAGTCGTTATCTGGATTGAACAAGCATCATTCCTTCCATTCATCCATTTGCAACAATAAGTTGAATTTCTATGTTCCCAGGCATCTCCGAGCTACAACCTAGGAGAGTTTGTTGGGGTGATAATATAATTGGCGCCATTGCCGGGGAGAGGAGATTGAAACTCAGCTTCCTTGGGAGAATGACACAACTCCAACTTTGATGATAGACAAAGTTTGGACACATTTCTGGTTGTAATCATCTATCTGGCGACTCTATTGGAGGACCAACTTAGTGGCGACTCCACATTGCAGTTCTGGCTCAGTTTGTGAGGCACACTCAGAGAAATCCTCAGAAATCACTAGCTGACCCAGTGCCTGACCCTGAGAAGATTGTTAAGAAGAGAAAAACATCATAGAAAGGAGCATCAGGATCAGTAAGCCTAAGAAATCTTATGTATCTCTGCAAGAGAAGATTATAGCTGAGAGTATACAGTTTGAAGATATAGAGCCTAGCACTGTTAGTGAAGAAATACCTTCAGAGATTCATAAAGCTCATTGTTCAATAAGTCCCCCTTTGGATTACAGCCCAAAGAAAACCTCCCATACAGTCCATCATCTTTCTTCATCTCTGTCATTCATTTCACAGCTCCCTACCTTCCAAACGACCAGTACTTTTCCACCCATCCTAGCCATGGCAGGCCAACAAGCACCCACCAAGATGGAAAGGATCATAACTACTAGGTATGGACCATTGGTCTCGCCTGTTCTTTTGAATGCCATGCCTGTAGCGGAGCATCAGAAATACATGCCCAAGTTCACTGGTACAGAGGGAGTGACAGCTGAAGAACACCTTGAGTCTTTTTATAGTTATGCTGATAACCTAGATATTAGTGAGGATGATGTCTGGATGAGAGTATTTGTCCAAAGCCTTGATGGAGAGGCTATAAAATGATTCAGAGAACTATCCCATAGGTCTATAACAGATATTGAAGCATTAGATGATGTGTTTTTGAAGCATTGGGGACATAAAAAAGACCTGTTGTATTACCATACTGAGTTTGGAAATCTCAAGAGGGAAAATGGGGAATCATTGCCTAAGTTCAATAAAAGATTAAATCGTATGTATAGTAAGATACTAGCTGAAGTAAAGCATACCCCCACCTCTGCCAAACTCACTTATGCCAATGCTTTTGACTCTGATTTTTGCCTACTATTGAGAGAAAGAAGATGTGCCACTCTGGCTGAGATGCAGGATGCAACATTGGAGGTGGAATCTAATATCCTGGCTACAGAAAAGCTTAAGGGACATGCTGATTGAAGGAGGCAAAGAGGTGAAGCTTCCACCTCTTCTTCATCTTCAGAGCCCAAATTAGATAGAATGAATAAAATGATAGAGTCATTGGCTGCTGAAATATCCAAACTAAAAGTTGAGCAGAGCTCTGGAAAGGAAAGGCTTCCAAACACATTTGCTCCAAGAAATCCAAATCCATTCAGAAGAGCAAATGAACAATTGCAGATCATTTAGAGGGGTAAAGAAGCTGGTGAAGAGCAAAAGGTTAAGGCTCCTTTCCAAAATGTAGTCATGGAGAAGGAGCAGTTTGAAGAACAGAATGAAATCCATTGCATGGAAGATAACGACAGTGCTGCCTTTTTGACAATGGCTGCCTGTGAAGAATCATTGCTACAGGACCAAACCAGTCAAGAGTGGGACAGAGAGGATGTTCTGCAGAACGATGAGCATCAAAGATATAATCTGAGGTCGAGACCAAGAAATGTCAAGGAGAATCCTGTCCAGAGATCTATTGTCCCCACGGGGCATCAGAATATCAAACAGAAAAGGCCAGTCGCTGACCCAGTCATCCTCAAAGTGCCAGCTCAAGAGGTAAGAGGACCTGACAAGTCCCCTTCCCCTTTCAGTTTTGAATCAGAAGTCCAGAAGTTAAAAATATCTGTACCCCTGATAGAGCTTGTAAACAGTGAGGTATTTAGAAAGCCCATCCTTGATGCTCTTGAGCTGAAAGCCACCCAAGCCTCCACTGACTATGTTAATTTGCAATATGACAAACCTGCAGTTGTGCTTAGCTCAATCACTGAACCTGCTGATGATAATTCCCCATCATTCTATGTCTCCTTGACCATTCATGACAAAATCCTCCACAACTCTCTGCTAGACACAGGGGCCAGCCACAATATGATGCCCAATGCTGTCATGGAAGAGTTAGGCCTTGACATTACCAGACTTTATTATGATCTATTCTCCTTTGATTCAAGAAAGGTGAAATGCTAGGGGTTGGTCAAAAACTTAGCTATTACCCTAACTCAGCTGCCCATGAAGAGCATGATGATGGACATTGTGGTAGCAGAGGCCCCCCCTAAATTTGGCATGCTACTGTCTAGAGGATGGAGGAAGAGAGTAGGTGGGACATTATAGAATGATTTATCTTATGCCACTGTCCTAGTTTTTGGAGGGGAAAGTAGGAGATTGTACAGAGAAGCACAACTAGCCTACATCATCAGTGATGAGAAGAATCCTTCTAATAATCCTATTTATGCTGTAGACATTGACTGTGGGGCATGCATTTTCCAAATTGAAGAATCTCAGGAGGCCTCAATGCAACTCAAGAAACCAATAGTTCAGGCCCTAGGAGAGCAAGGAAGTCAAGTTTGGGAGATGTTCTTTGATGGAACATGTTCGAGGGAGACTGTATGAGCAGGGGTGGTGCTGATATCTCCAAAACAAGAAAGCACACACCTGTCTTTTAAGCTGGCTTTCCAAGTCACCAACAATATAGCAGAGTATGAGGCTCTAATATTGGGTCTTAACGCAACTAAAGACAGAGGAATCAGAAACATAAAGGTGTTTGGAGATGCTGATCTTATCATTTAGCAAGTGAACAAATCATTTCAAGCAAAGCACCCAAGGCTAAAAGCATATAGAGATGAGGTATGGAGACTCAAAGACTTGTTTGATAATTTTTTTATCTCATATATCCCTAGAGTCAAAAATCAACTTGCTGATTCCCTTGTTGTGTCTACTAGTATGTTTATCCCTACCATGCCTCCCAGACTAGTTTATGAAGTCTAAGCAAAATATAGATCATCCTTGCCTGATAATGTCCAGCATTGGAAAGTTTTTGAAGATGACGATGAAGTGAATAGGTTTCTACAAGTCATTGATGAATTCTCTGAAATGCAAATTGACCAAGAGAATGAAGCCTCAGAAGAAAATTCCCAACCCTTACTTAGGAACAAAATTGGCAAAGATAACATAGTTCAGCTGCCCAACAATCACATACCTAAAGGCCTTGTCCACTTAGAGAATCTATTTGACCAGAATGATGTGCCTTATAAAGCTGCCCAAAAAGAAGATCAATCTGCAGTCTATAAGCATAATATAGGGAGTTCAGATCATCCAAGATACATAAATATGTCTACCCATCTATCTGCTGCCCAAAGTTCTAAGTACTGCAATTTAATGAAGCAATTTGCTGATGTTTTTTCCTGGGAGTATAGTGACATGAAAACATATGACAAAAAGATCATCCAACACAAGATTCCTTTGGAGAAAGACACCATCCCTTTCAAGCAGAAGCTGAGGCCTATAAATCCCTTGCTCCTTTGTCTAATTGAAAAGGAAATCAAGAAGTTACTGGCTGCCAAAATCATAGTCCCGCTCAGATATTCAAAATGGGTAGCAAATTTGGTAGTGGTAAAAAAGAAAATTGGAGAAATCATGCTTTGTGTTGATTTCAGAAACTTAAACAAATACTCAAAGAAAGACAATTATCCTCTACCCAAGATGGAGCATTTGCTGCAGAAAGTCTTAGGGGCCAAAGTGATGTCTTTCCTGGATGGATTTTCAGGGTATAACCAAGTTGCTGTACATCCAGATGACCAAGAGAAGACTGCATTCACCACTCCTTGGGGAACCTTTATGTATTCCAAGATGCCTTTTGGGCTGATGAATGTTGGAGCCACTTTTTGAGAGAGCTATGGATATAGAATTTGTAAGGGAGAAGGATAAGTTTAACCTTATCTACTTAGATGATATAACAATGTACTACAACAACCATCAAGACCATTTGCGGCATTTAAAGAAAGTGTTTTTGAAGTGCAGAAGGTTTGGGATTTCAATCAATCCTAAAACTAACAGTTTGCTTTAGAAGAAGGAAAGTTGTTAGGACATGTTGTTTCTGATGCAGGTGTCAGAATTAACCCAAAAAGAGTAAGAGCAATACAGACCTTGTCTGTCCTGAGATCAAACAAGGATATCCAGTGCTTTCTGGGTAAAATAATTTTTGTAAGGAGGTTTATCCCGGATTTTGCAGAACTTGTAAAACACATTACCTCCATGTTGAAAAAGGGGTCAGAAATCAAATGAACCGATGCAGCAAGAAGATCTTTTGAATCCATCAAGAAAGCTATTATGGAAGCTCGTATTTTTATCAGCCCAGATTACAACAAAGAGTTCCATATATTTTCGTTTGCCTCTAACGACACCCTTGCAGTGATTTTATTGCAAGTAGATGAGGAAGGTTTAGAGCATCCAGTGGCATTTTTTAGCAAAACCTTAATGGATGCTGAGCTTAGGTATGATATCATTGAAAAGCAGGCATATGCTCTTTTCAAGTCTCTGAAAGCTCTCAGAATTTACATTCTGCCTTCCAGGGTAATTGCCTATGTGACCTCTGCTTCAATAATGGATGTCTTAACACAATGAAATGCTGATGGAAGAAGGGCTAAATTGATTGTAAAGCTTATTGAATTTAACATAGAATTGAAACCCACCAATCTAGTTAGAGGTCAGGGCCTTGCTAGATTAATTGCTGAAGAAAATTGCAGGATGATGGACATGTATTTGATAAGCATAAATTCAGAGAATAGTCAGGCAGAGGGAGAAATAGTTGAACCAAGGCAAAATCAGTCATTAGCAGCAAATCTAGCTTCTTGTGAATGGTATTCTACAATGGCTCAATTCTTGCTGAAGCTAGAAGTTCCTCTAAGCCTTAGTTTAAGCCAAGCCAGAACTATCAAGCTCAGGGCAGCCAAATATTGCATTCATGAAAATCTGCTCTATTGGAGGGACCCCTCTGGAATTCTATTGAGGTGTCTGGACAAGGAACAATCCATGGAGGTCATGCAACAGTTTTATTCCAGCATATGTGGAGGACATCATTATTGGAAAACTACAGCTCATAAGATCCTCAGAGCTGGGTACTATTGGCCCATCTTATTCTCTGATGTCTTTTCTTTTGTTAAATCTTGTGATAGGTGCCAAATATTTGAAGGGAAACAACAATTGAAATCCCTACCCTTAAAACCCATACATACTAGTGGCCATTTTCAGCATTGGGGTTGGATTTCATTGGAGAAATCAATCTACATTCCAGTGGCCAACGCAGATGGATCTTGGTAGCCACTGATTACTTCAGTAAAGGATTGAGGCCATCCCTACCAGAAAGGCTGATCATCATGTGGTCATGAGATTCTTGACAGAGAATATCTTCACCAGATTTGGTTGTCCATATAAATTAGTCACAGACAATGCAACAGCCTTCAGAACAAAAGAGTTGGTTGACATGTGTGACTCGATGGGCATTATGTTAGTTCATTCCACCTCATATTACCCTCAAGGCAATGGTTTAGCAGAATCCTCCAACAAGAGCCTAATAAGGATAATTAAAAAGCTGTTGGGAGACAATAAAAAGCACTGGGATTCTAAACTCAAGTATGCACTGTGGGCTGACAGAGTGACCACCAAGAAATCCACAAGGAATTCTCCATTCAAGCGGGTATATGGCACTGAGGTTGTATGCCCAATTCAGTTAACCCTCCCTATGGCAAAGTTTTTACAAGAAGAAGAAAATGAGGAAGAGGACATGGCAAAAATGATCATTGATTTAGTAGAGGTACATCAAATCATAGAACAAATGGTTGAGAAGTTTGCAGCAAATCAAAAGAGAATCAAGGAGGCCTTTGATAGAAAGTCAAAAGCAGACAATTTTCAGGTGGGAGACCTGGTCCTTAAGTGGGATGCACTGAAAGAAAAGAAAGGCAACCACGGGAAGTTTGATGCCCTATGGACCGAACCTTTTGTCATCACTCAGATCTAGGGGAACAATACTTTCATGTTGCAAAGTATCGAAGGAGAGATAGCTTTTGATGGCCTAGTTAATGGGTGATTTTTGAAAAATTACATTGTTTAAGATCTTCAGGCCTTAAAGTTGTAAAGATGTTGTTTTATTAGTTTAGGTGTAAGCTTAATTAGACTCCATGCCCAATGGAGCACTAGGTAATTTTGCTCATCTGGTTTTGACAGGAAAGGCATTGGTCTATAGTTCTTGAGACCTCACAGGGAGGATATCATCCCAGAAGGAGCTAATGTTAGCCCTGCTACATAAATATGCTTTTTGAAGGCCAGAGATAAGTTTGGCCGTAGTGGTTATACTCAAAAGAAGTTCATAGCGGTCATCTTCATGCTTTTCCTTTACTCCACTTATTCTCTTTCACCTTTGCTTCTTCTGTTTTTCCTCTAAAACCCAACATAGACCCCTTTTTCCGTAAGCCCCCAGCGCAAAGGCTAAACCCCATAAAACCACGCCCATACGACTCCGCGCCTCCATAAACTCACCGTCGTAACCTCAGTTGTTGATCTCCGCCTCCCGATCCAACGGCTCCCCATCGTGTCCAATGGAAAATTTTCACGATTATTTTCCCGTTGTCCGATCATCTCTGCCACGATCGGATGCAATTCTCTCTCCCTGTGTCCACGAAGTGAGGGGACGTTAACGCACAATGGAGGGTGGTTTTCCTCTCTTTCCTCCGCCACACGTTGCGCGCTGAATGGGATTGCACGCCCTCACCCTTTTACCGCCCAACATCCAATGGCGGTGCGATCAAAACCGCTTACCACGTTAACCTCTGTCCCTTCTAGATAACCACTGTGTGCCTTCTCCGTCCGACCACCGTTGGATCTGCCTGCCTGAGATCCAACAACTCACAATCATTCCGCTTCCGCTTCTTCCGATGCCCTCCACCAAGCCATCTCCATCGTCTATTGTCCCGATCCGATGGCCGATATTTTTCCTTCGACCAACCCATTTATTCGCCAGGCAGTCCACGCCTCTTGACCACTCCGTGTATGCGAAGGACGAAGGTGTCCGGCCTACTAGTACTAGTTGCAGCCACCCCTCAACAACCACATTTAATAGATAGTATAGCCGAGGAGGAAAAGGACAGAGCACGAGCGTATAACTACATTTAGTAGTTATGGAGCTTCATCTTATACGACACTCCAACCACCTGAGAGGACAGCAGAGCCCCCGAGGAGATCAAATCCACTCATTGAGACAAGTAAACACACTCAGAGACTCCATCAGGCAGTTAAATGTGGTTGGTGGTCAATTATGACCCCTCCATACCTAGAATGGGCAAGTTTCTTTGTAATGAAACTCTATATAAACCCAAAAACAAGATGTAATCATGGTTGATAGTTGATGTTTTGATGTAAGGTTCAACTTCTGGAGACTATAACTATTTTGATACTTGCAATGTCTCGTCTTCATTTTAAGCTAATGTAAGCTTCTTTTGTTGTTAATTGCTCACTTTTCATTCTTCTTCTTTTCCAAGCTGTGCTTGATATGTTGTATTCCTGAACTCTTGATGTTTAGCATTAGAGTAGTTGTCATCCTACCTCTGTGTTAAAATCTTGCATGTATCATTGAATAAGTTATTCAGGTTTCTCTTCATCTGGTGCCAGAGAGTTGTCATCCTATCTGTGCACTAGCAGATTAGATTTGCAGACTTCTTTATTGGTTGCAGCTGGCCATCCCATTATCTTGTGCATCTGCTGGTGTGGTCAGTATTCTCCATATTCACCCAATCCTTAAACTGTGAGTAATTGGTGGTTTAAAGCCTTGTAGTCTGGGGGTGTTCACGCATGTCTGGAGTTAAGCAAAGTAGAAGTGGTTATCTGGATTGAACAAGCATCATTCCTTCCATTCATCCATTTGCAACAATAAGTTGAATTTCTATGTTCCCAGGCATCTCCGAGTTACAACCTAGGAGAGTTTCTTGGGGTGATAACAGGCCCTCCTTAGATTTGAAGGTAGTCTTCCATACATTTGTGGGCTCCATTGGAACCTAGTGATAGTCAGATTTCAAATCAATCTTGCTGAAATAATTGGCCCTCTTGAGCTGGTCAAGGTCATTAATTAATAGGATTGTATACATGTTCTTGATAGTGATTTTGTTTAGTGCCTGGTAATCAATGTAGAGCCTAAAGGTCCCATCCTTTTTTGTACCAGTACAATTAGGCTCCCACGAGGTGAGGAACTTTGTCAGATGTGCCATTTTTGCAGTAACTCCTAGATCTGCCGCTCGATTTCTTCATTTTCTAGAATGGAGTGATTGTATATCGGCCCATTAGGTAGAGGTGCTCTGAGAGTCAGATCAATCAAATGCTTGACCTGATAATACAAGGGTAACCATGTGGGTGAGGAGAAGATGCCCCTATATTCCTCCACGACCTTATCCACTTGCTTCTACTGCGTGGAGGAAACCTTCCTGGGGGCCATGAATGTGGCCATGATCTTCCCCTTACTTTGAGAGAAATTTAGAAATAAAACAAATTTCCCAGACTAGGAGATGATCTTACTTCGTTTCTTAGCAGAGATCAAAGATATGATAGTAGGCGGGGCTACCTCTGGTATCTTGTATAACTTGTTTCCCAAAGTAATAATAAAAGTATGAAGCCTGGAATCATACACAACATGATGCTCCCATAAGTATGGTTGGCCTAATAATACATCATAAATTTTAAGAGGAGCAACATCACACAGTACCTCATCCGTGAAGGGTTTGAAGTTGTAGGGAAGATGTAATTCCTAGCTGATGCAGAGATCCTGTCCTTGGTGGAGCCACCCAATCGTGTATGGATGTGGGTGTAGTGTGGTCGGTAAGACCAACCACTTAATGACCTTTGTTGAGATGAGGTCCTTTTGGCTTTTGCTGCCAACAATGAACTACAACATAGGCCCCTTCACCCACATCTGTGAATAGAAGAGACTACTCCCCTTCCTCTAGATCTTTGGGATTAATCTTCTAGAACTTGGTGGTGAAGATGGTGGTGTTGAGATTTGCAACAATAAGCTACTTCCCTTTGTCAATCCCTTTGTCGAGGTCTGACTCAGAGTCAAAACATGTATTTGACTTTAAAGCCTTCAGCTTAGCCACTAGTTACTGCTTGGCGCGACACTCACTTGTGTTGTGAGTGGGGCTCTTATGGAACTCACACCACTTCCCTATGTCTTTCTTCATCTTCGTGGTGCTATTATTTGTTGTTGGCTTCAATGGGTTGCCTTGAGTTACCCCTCATTAGCTTTGTCCTTTGTTGTGCAGTGTGGTGGTGCCTTTTCCATGCTTCAGATTTGTAGATCCAAATTCTCGTTTCTTATGTTTAAATTTCTACGTGATCTTAACAATATATCAGCAGGTGATGCTAAACAAGGAGATGTCGAAGCACTCCATCTTGTCCTCGATATATTTTTGTAGACAACCAAGGTACTTGAGTATCATATGTTGCTTAGAATCATTGATACCCAACTTCGTACAAAGGGTATGAAAAATATTTGTGAACTCTGACATGTCTGGGTCCCTTCCCTGCGGCAGTGTGGTCCATTTTATGTACTTATCTTCATAGCTCCTTAGAGGGTAATATTGTTCCTTTATGGTGTCTTAGAAAGAATTCCAAGTGAGTGCAGCTGAAAACTGTGAGGGTTCCCTCTCGTCCCTCTACTCACAGTAGGTTTTCCACTTCTCGAGTACTTCCGAATTGAATCAAAAAGTGTGTCACTGTGATTGGCCACCAGATGCCTTTGTTGGGTGAGGATTGTGCCAACAGCATAGCCGAAGGCATCTGTCTCAATTTCAAATAGTTGTTGCAGGTCTATGAATGTGAGTACATGTGTATACCAGAGTTGGTGCTTCAGCTCAATGAACGCCTTTAAAATTATTTGTTGAGCAAGTACATTGAAAATTGTGTGGGTTATCAATTCACTCGTATAGCGTCAGCTCTGCGATGGACGTTGGTCTTTGTTGCAAAAGCGAAGTGAAAAATAATCGAACCTTATCCTCATCAACTACCTTCTCGAAAAAAAAATGGTTAATTAATCATATTTCAACTTAAAATAAAACTAAAAATTGTGTATATACCAAAATATTTATTAATATATTTAATTATATTATGAGTTTATTATTTGTACACTGCCGTATTTGTTAATTATTTAATTATATTATAATATAAATTTTTATGTATTTAATTATATTATAATATAAATTTATTGATGTATTTAATTATATTATGGATTTATTTATTAAGTCACGTTGAAGATGCGGAAAGATTGACGTGGTATGAAATGAAAATAAATTGTTGAGTAAGTGGATTGAAAATTATGTGTATAGCGTCAACTTCACAGTGGCCATTGGTCTTCGTGGCGAAAAAGAAGTGAAAAATAAATCAAGCCTTATCCTTATCAGTGGTCTTGTTGAAAAGGGTAGGTTGTGTTTATACGTTTTAAAAAGAAAATGAAATATATTTTGCAAGGATGTTTAATCAATTATATTTCACTCAATTTTGTTTGGTAATGTAAATAGCAATAGCTGTCAAAATGAAGTTTCACCGAAAGTGAAAGTTTTAGGTTCACAATGTGAATTAGTTTTTAATATTTTCTAATTTTAATATTTTTTATGGGTTTAAATTTCGTTTTAGTATAAATGGAATTATCAAATTTTGAAATAATTTTGTTTTGTTTTGGTTTGTTAATTAAAAATATAATATTTACTTGTGATTTACTATTAAAAATATGTGTTTTTTAAAAGAATTTATAGTTTCAAATTAGAATATATACATTTTCATAAATTTTAGAAATCATATTTCTTGTCTTAATCTTATACACCAATTTGATTTAAAGACTTAGGTACATTGAATAATACCATTTATCTTTTTCTAGAATTGATTCACAGCTTTTTAACTCTTACCACTTTTCATTTTACTTATACAAATTTACCATAGACTTAGAAAAACTACTAATATTTTCACAACTTTATAACTGTGGCCATATTTCATTTTACTAATTCTCTCATACCAATTAACATAAAATTTGAAAAATCACTAATATTTTATTTTTATCCAAAAAAACTCCCTAATTTTATCATCTCATAAAGTCAAGTCAATTGTTAGAAGAAGAATGAGCTAGCATTTTGTCAAGTCAATTGTTAGAAGAAGAATGCCCTCCCTTTTGTCTTATTGAAGGAAAATTTCTTAATTTTTACTTGGCCGTATGCCCCATTTATTCCAAGTCAATATACCAATTTGCTTTCCTCCACCATTTTTTTCATTTTACCTACTCTTATTCTAATTAACATGGAATTTTGAAAAATCATTGATATTTTCATTAAAAAAAAACACTCTCCAATTTTATTATCTCTTAAAAGAAAAGTCAAGGCAAGCAAATCACATGCTTAGGAAAACACTTGCAAAAAAGAATATCTTGTTTTGTTTCTTCCTTCTTTTTTAAATCGACAAAATAAAAGATTGCATTCACCTCTTCTTTACACACATTTCTATGCAATTGCAATACAATTTCTTTGCCATTTTTAATTTTACCTAATACCTATTAGCATGGACATTGAAAAAGGAAAAAGAATAACCTATTTTACTTTTTATTTTTTTAAATCAATAAAAAAAGAAAATTGCATTCACATCATTTCTATGCAATTGCAATACAATTTCTTTCTCATTTTTAATTTTACCTAATACCCATTCACATGGACATTGAAAACAATTCACATTTTCATGATAAAAGAAAAACTTCCAAATTATAACATGTCATAAATTCAAGCGATATAAACAAGTAGGTTTTTCTTTTAGAAAAGAAGATCTCTCTTTTTTAGGGCTCTATGCCTCATTCATGTCAAATCAATACACCCTTTTCTATGAGATGCATTACAATTTATTCAAAAAAATTCATTTTACCTACTTTCTCAGATCAATTCACATGGTCTTTGAAAAAGACATTGATATTTTCATGATCGAAAGAAACTTTCTATTTTATCATCCAATAAAGTCAAGTTAATACAAATAACTCACATACTTGAAAAATATTGTTAGAAAAATACTTTATTTTTTTTCTGAATTAAGTTTTCCAAATTTACTCTTAACCCTATATCCCTTTCAGATGAAAATTAACATATCTATTTTTATGTGATTGTTTTACATTTTTCTTTACCATCTTTCATTTTACATATTCTCTCGGTAGCAAACATGAATGTTTATTTAATTAAAAAATAGAAGTTAAATTAATTATCTCTCCAAATAAATCAATACAAACAATATATATACAAACTACACCCTATTTTCAAAGTAAATACACATAAATATAAATGAAATACAGATAAAAATAGAAACACAGACGTACAACAAAAACAAAAATTTAATTCACTAATTGAAAAGTAATGAGAATTGTTTAAACTAGCTCACTAGCTCAAGCGATGGTAGCTCATCTCTGAGATGTGTCACTTACATGCCTTCTGGGCTGTATTACAATGAGCCCCAAAGGACTATTTATTATTGATAAATAAAAAAACTGTAAACATCCAAAAACCTAACCCCATGAGATGAAGCGCCAAAAGTCTATGAGCCCCACTAGGGTAAATTAGTACATCAACTTCCTCAGGTTGTAACTTTGGCATATGATCTATGTATGCTGTGTACAATACCTCATTAGAAATATATCCAAGGACTACAACTTTCAACTCCAATCCTCGATAAAAATCTTGGGTTTGCTCGTTTTCCAAAAAAATTAGTTTAGGGCCTCAAAACTACTTCAAAAGTTCAAGACCTGAAAAAAATGCGAAAAATAGTAAACTATGCTACAATTCAAAACTAAAAGAAACTATGTTGGCGGTCCAAGTGGAATAGGAGGGTGGCTACTAATATTCATTTGGACCAATCCTCCCCCCTTAGGAAGCAATGATCCCCATTGCATTGAGTTCCTCCATGAGATGGGGAAACTTTTGTTGAACTTGGTCCCTGGTGAGCGATTTGCACTCATGCAGGAGTTGGCCAACTTTGACAATTTGATACAATTGGATCTTCTGTTGGCAAGTGTTATTTGTCTATGTGTCCATGATTTGATTAGCTTTAGCATTTTCCATGTAGTTTGGGTTGAGCTTTGTTGGTGTTAGTTGTTCTACAATGTCTAATGTGTATAGCAATGGTGGAACACATGGCCGAAGGTAGTCCACATTGAACACTGGGTGAAGGCCGAGGAATGGGGGAAGGTTGGCCTCAAAAGAATTGTCTCCCACAACCTTAGAGATGGTGTAAGGCCTGTATCAAAGTGGTCATAGTTTCTAATGGGCTCCGACAAGGTGTTCTTTCTACAAATGCAACCAAACATTGTCTCCCCCCTTAAACTTATGTGGCACATGATGTTGATCATGTTGTTGCCTGTAATTTACATTGGAATTATCCAAGATGTCGTGCACCTACTGTCAGATGTGTTGGATGTGTTCAGTAAACCTAGTTGCTTTATCAGCCTCAGACTACACATATGTGGATTTTGGTTGTGTAGTCACACGACGCATGGAAACATCAATAAGACACAATGGTTGAAATCCCAGACACACATGAAAGGGACTGCGACCATTCGAGTTATGGAGAGCACTGTTATAACTGTGTTGCACATAAGGAAGGATCTCATCCCATGGTTGTTTATGCTTGGATTTATGCATGCATAACATGTGCACTATCATCATGTTGTTGACCTCTATCTGGCCATTTGTCTAGGGATGGAATGCAGTTGAATTGGTGAGCTTGGTGTCCAATAATGTCTAGAGGCTTGACCGAAATGTGCTCAGGAAATTGTTATCCCCATATGATATAATTGTTTGTGGGATCCCAAAATGTACCCACACTCGTTCAAAGAAGAGTTTGGCAGTGTCTTTTGTTGTGATACTCTTCTCGCAAGCCACCAATATAGCCATCTTAGAAAAATTGTCTATGACCACAAATACACAGTCATTCCCATGCTTGGTAGAAGGGAGGCTAGACATCTAATCCATGGAGATGGATTCTGAGGGTTGGATTGAGGTAGACATATGAGTGTAAGGGCCTTTCTTCTTGATGGTTGGCTTAGCGATGGCACAGAGAGTATGTGATCTAACATATTTCCCAACATCTTGTTAGAGTCTTGGCCAATTAAAATACATTTTTAGTACAACCACAATGTTCTTCACACCAAAGTGTCCTACGACCTGAGTATAGTGCACCTCCAAAATCAGTTTTGAATGCTTACTTGAAGGAACACAAAGGTGGCCCATGTAGCATAATAATACGTCATAGAAGTGGAAATTTAGAACTTGTTTGCCATTCACTAGCATCTGGTATGTGGTGGCAAACTCTAAATCATTCTTGTACAATTGTGGCCATACAAAGGTCTTGTGGCTACAAGTGTTGAGAATAGTAGTTAGTGTTGCAACTAGGGTTGATTGAGTAAATCTACAATATGATTGATGTTTCCCTTCTTGTATTTAATGTTCAAGTGGAATTGTTACATAGATGTACACCACTTTCGATGGTGATCATTCTGCAACTTCGCTTGTGTTTGTATAAACTAAAGAAGTTGGTGATCTATATGGATGACCATCTCCTTGCCCAAAATGTAATGTTTCCATTGCCGACAAGTCTACATGATAGAATACATCTATTTATCATAAGTGGGGTACTTCCAAATTGTATAGGAAAGTGTCTCACTGTGATAGGCCAACAGATGCACTTGTTGGGTGAGGACTGCGTCAATAGCATTGTTGGAGGCATTTGTCTCAATTTCAAATGGTTGTTGAAGGTCTGACAATGTAAGTACAGGTGTAGATGAGAGACCATGCTTTAGCTCAACAAACGCTTTCTGTTAGGACTTCTGACCTAGGGACCAAGTGATATGGGATAATACCAACACGAGCCTCTCCGAAATGACTTGGATGTTAGCTAAATGCATGTGCACATTGTAATGGTGTTATTGTTGTTATGGAGTATCGTAGACACTTTCCTTGGAGTTGGTTGTTACCTACAAGTAAAATACAAGAAATTGGTTTTTGTTAATGGACAAATATAGATAAACAAAGCATTGGATGTAATAGAAACAATGCATATATAAACATAAACTAAAAACTACACTAGATAACACATTAATGAAGCTTAATGAAGAAAACACATCAACAAAGTAATGGAAAAGGGTTCCCTTTATTGACTCTTGAATGCAGAATAGATACAATAGATGAATAAAACACAGTTGGAGAGAATTGTTCGAGCAATGGTGGTAAAAAATCCTCAAGAAGGAAGTTCCTTTCTCAATCTCTTTGCAATATTCCTCTCTCTCTCAAATAAGTATGAAGACTCTCTCAATGATGAAATCCTCTTCCCAATGAAATGCTTGATTGCTAAGGAGAAATTTTGGGAGCATAATAATGCTTTGCTTTTTCTTGTTTTTTAGTTCGCATTGAACTTTTATTTATAGATTGTCTTGGACGCTCCTCCCCTTGGCTCATCAATGTGGTCGTTCACCTCATAAATGAAGTGAGTTGAGAAGTGACATGAAATGAGAATAAATTGTTGAGTAAGTGCATTGAAAATTATGTGTGTGGTATCAATTCACTCGTATAGCATTAACCTCATTATGGCCATTGGTCTTCATGGCAAGAGAGAAGTGAAAATAAATCAAGCCTTATCCTTATTAGTGTTCTTGTAAAAAAAGGTATGTAGTGTTTATAAATTTTAAAAAGCAAATGAAATATACTATGCATGGAAAGTTAACTAAACATATTTCACTCAAAATTTAAGAGAAAATTATGTATATTTCATACTATGCATGGAAAGTTAACTAAACATATTTCACTCAAAATTTAAGAGAAAATTATGTATATTTCAAGTGGCACTTGCTGTGGAAATGAAGTCTCACCAAATTGAAAGTCTTGG
>APFE031578458.1:3227-17254 GCA_000404065.3 Pinus taeda
TGAAAATTCAAGAACAAATGGTTAAATTGTTGAATGAAGATAGTTGGGATGATGTTGTACGCAACTATCTAGATTCAATTTCTACATCAACATTAAAAAAAAATATCTTGCATTTAAAAAGGTATGTTGATTTATACATTCATTTTTATTCATCTCTATACTATTTTTAATTTATAACTTACACATATATTTGTTTATTTTATAAAAGATGAAGAAGGATGCAAATGGAGCACCAGATAGTTTCAGAACCTTGATTGAAAAAATTAAGATCGAAAGATTGAAGAAGCAACATCTTAAGAATGTTGAACATAATCCAACTCTTACTCATTTAATTTCGAATGGGCTCGACACTATTCAATATCAAATAATACAAGGTGACTGTGAATACATTTCTAAACTCATACCTAAAAGGAATTATGCACTAGTTATTGCAGATATTCCCCAAGGTTTCAATATTCCAAACATTGACTATGATAGTGACCATTATACTTATAAAGATCTTAGTAAAGTGGTTGTGGGATTTCTAGAAGTCATGTCATCACCATTATGGAGATTTGTGACATTTCATTCAGACACACAATTGCCAATGTTATTATCACACTTCAAGGGGAAAGCAAATTCAAGGATGTAGCTTACATGGTAAGACATTTAAAATGCATATTTGATTAATGTTAAAATATTCATTTATGTACAAGTTAATTGAGCTTTTACTATTTCATGTTACAGGTAAAAGTCAAATCTTCTTAACCATGAAGATCAACTATTTATAAATGATTGTGAGTTCATCCAAATTAATAGTTGGGCAAAATATGATAGCTATATGTCTATGATTTTGAATGGGGTAGATGGAAAGAGTCATAGCCAAATACTGGCTTGTGATGCTGTTGTGAGAAAACTAACATATGAAGACAAAGAAGCAAAAGGAAAGATAGTTAACCTTTATCAAAAAACACAGTTATTGATTAACTATCTTATAGACATATGTTCAAATGAAGGAGATTGGGTTCTGGATTTATTTTTTTTCTCACGTAAGTTTTATGACATGGAATTGAATTTCAATATCTTATTTCTTAATTTATATGTCATTGTACTAATTTACTTCATTATGTATTTTGTGCTTGATAATTAGGTAAAACACTAGCATGTTGCCTTCAAAAAAGAAGAAATTGCATTGCCATTGAAAAAGATCCAATACAGTCCAATTTTATTTAGCAAAAAATTAATGCTCTTCAATTTCTTCTAGATGCAATGCAAGAAATTGGGTTGAAGAAATGGGACTTTAGTGAATCACATGTGGCAAAAAAGGCAAAGGAACCCCAACCACCATTACATGGAATGATTGGAAAGGCATACATTGGAGATTTTCGCAGACATTCAAAGATCCATTAAGAAGAGGGAAAATGAGCAAATGAAGCAGAAATATCTGTTGGAACTAAGGACATGATGAACTCTTAAGAGGATGAAGAGTTTGGATTACGTGACATTGTTGATTAAATTTAAGTTATGCTTGGAAATCAAGCTCATTTTTTGTAACTATTAATTAGTTATACTTGTAATGTTTTGACTTTGACATTTTATGAGAAGAATAAACACTCAATTAAGGTTGTTATGCATTCAATATTTATATTATGTGATTTTCACGTTAATTTTTATGTTAATCATTATTTTTTGAAAAAATAGTGATTATTATTTTTTTTGACATGAAATTCATAAAAAGAACTCTTATTTAACCATTTTTAGTTAAAATTTACAAAAAATTATCAAAACATGTATTTTTTTAGTTATATTTATGTTAAAAATGGTTATTTTTATGTCAATTGTTAAAATTTATTGTTTTTAGACACAATTATTTCATATGGATTGAAAAATAAATTAGCGATGTATAAATATGTAGAATATCGATAATTCAAAATATCGACCTTCCTCTTTAAATATGCAAAACAATAAAAACCTCAGTACAAAAAAAAATAATATAATATATATATGAAGAGAAGACCACTTCAAAAGTTATTAAATTTAGAAAATAATTATTTATATTTCATACATTAGAAAATTTAAATTCAAAAAATATGTCTTTTAGAAAAGGGCCCGATGCAGAATTACCACTTTTTTAAATCAACATGAAAATCACTAACATTCTAAAACACAATGTACATAAAAAAAATTAAAGTGCCAAAAACTATGCTCTAAAAAAAACATGTGTGTTATGCATCACCCCTTTTCAAAATTGGGTCACTTTTTTGCTATCTCTATGAAACGAATAACAGTATCAGCTCCTTTTTTTTTTTTACAATGGAATGGCCGAAGCCAGCAGATGAACATGTACGGCATAGCCGTCGCACATATCGCCGAATTAACGCGGGGCCACATCCACCGCCGCAGGAATCGAACCTGGCTGGGGGGAGCGAAAGCCATCCGCCCCAGCCATCAAGTCATGCACCTCACGTGCATATCAGCTCCTATTTCAAAGTTTACATTGTTTTAAGACTACCATGAAGAAAAATTGGACAGTATTATATCGTACCTTGGCCTCTCCACTACATGGAGCTAGTACATCTCTTTGGAGGAGGAGGAAGATGTGGCTGTAATGTTTCACTAATGGGGCTAGCAGGTTTACATGGATGTATTGAATGATTGGAACTTACACTTCTTTATATAATAAGAGCCTGAAAATTTTCATGCATATGTTGTTATTGTAGTTGGATTGTTCCGGTTGCCTTAATGATATATGTAGTTTAACTTACGTATTTGTGTATGAACTCATTTGTATGAAATTATAAGAATCTTGTTGTAAATGTGTTGTTGGTTTAACCATCACTTTGGATTGTCAATTGTTCTATTTTCCAATTTGTGATGCATCTTCGCCCGTGTTTTCCATTCCTAGCTGAGTACTGATACAGGTTGTCTAGGGGTGCACTCACCTCACCCCCTTTGTGTTAGAACTTTTCATCCATCTTCCCTAACTCATTGCAGCAATCACACCCTTACTCCTGACAAAGTTATCTTACTTGCCTCTGTGCGACATCGTGGTCAAGGCATTACCTTATGACCCATTGCTGGGACTCCTACACCAAACGGTCTAAGGTCTATTTGGGACTTATTACCAGGGAGATCCCCTTGACATGTTGGCGGGTCCAGCACTGTCAACAGGTGGATACTGTGACAAGGAAAGGACAAGTCGACAACTTGGAGGAGCTCTTCTACAAGATCAACTGCTACTTATGGTTGTAATATGCTTCCATTTATATTAATCCAAAGAATTCATTGTTTTCCTATACGTGATGTTGTTATTTCATATATTTCAATACCATGTTGATCTATTGAATTAAGTACTTAGATGATACTTCATAGATCTCATAGTTTGTTGGCTTGTGTTATCTAACTGTGCAGGTTCTAATTTGGCAATCAGAGATGGAATTGGAGCTTCCAAGCTGAAGAAGGAGCAAAGTGGGCAAAGGATTCCAAGTAGGCCTCGCTCCAACATTTACTTACTTTAAGGAAAAGAACTATGTTCCTTGTCTCTCTATTGTTCTAAGTTAACCACCGACTAAGGAGAGATACATTTTTCCACAATCATAAATCTCATATAACACTCCTTTCTCTTTAGACAAAATGAATGGGCCTAAATGAGGAAATTTCCTCTTTTATTATGTCCTTTCTTAGATCATAACCAACTTTTCCAACTAGTTCTCTGATTATTAGGGATTAATTATGCCTATTAAATTTTTACATATTCTTAAAAATATTAGTGCAAATAAAATCCATTGCCTTTCTTCCAATAAAAATAAGCATATTTCTATTTACTAGTATCAAATAAATTCAAATATACCAATTTAACTCTAATTCAACTTTAACCAATAAAGTCATAAGTCAAGACACTGGGATATACTAATATTAAGGTTTCTAATACACATGGATCATATATAGGATTTAATATATATGGTTTGTATTACTATGGTTTATATTATGAATCCAAATATGCTAAGGAACCATATTGGAATGTCCTAAAATTTGGCATTCAAATCAAAATGCTACACGTACAAATATATCTCACAATGTAATAATAAAAACATTGACATTGTAATTTCAAGCACAAAACTTGAGATGTCTATGTATCGAATATAAATTGATGTCACAATGTGACAAAAACCAAATTGAAAATGTTGATAGCCATCTTTACTAATGTAATGACAAAATATCTGCTCTATAATGTGATAAACAAGGCTTAACGTCATTATATCACAAACATAAATTGAGGTCGTGCAATGTGATAAACACAAATTTAATGTGTAATGTTTGGCATGGAAATAATCATTATTTTGAATAGATTGTGTAATGTTTGGCATGGAAATAAACATTACAATTTTAGTTAAGGAAAATGAATTTTATGTTGTTAAAACAGAAATAGGGTTTTTAATGCATAGAGTTTATATATGTTAGGGTTTATAATATTACTATTTCATAGATAAGGTTTTTAATAGGGTTTAAAATATTAGGTTTAATATAAAATATTAAAATATAAATAATGTTATTAATTAATTTTAAAATAGTGCTAATATTAAATAATATTGCTTAATATTCATGTTAATGTTATCATTAATATTAATGTAACACTCAAACTTAGTTTGCAATAATGAATTTTGAACAAATATAAACAAGTAAAACAAGTATTAAATATGCATTGCATAGGAGATTACACTTCACATTAATTTTCATTAAAGTATGGTTTATAATATTGGGTTCATTATATTAGAGTTTCTAATATTGGGTTTGTAAAATTAGATTTTTTTAGGGTTTAATATTAGGATTTATATTATTGGTTTTTTAATATATAAGATTTATAATTCTAAGGTTTTTATTATGAATACAATATGCAAAGAGAGAATACTTGTATGTTTTAATAGAGAGAGGAAATACAATTTTATGATTTAATAATTGCATTAAATTTATGATTACACAATTTTACGTTGAAATTGTCATAATCATGACATATATGTATTTGATTAAAAAAAAATTGATTTTGTATACACATTTATAGATGCATATTTCATATAAGCATTATTACATTTTTATTAAGATATTTCTTTATATTCAATAAATTTATAATGTCATTAATTAATTAATCATAATTATTATGTAATAATATTATTGTGAAAAAATGACAATTATAACTATGGGCATTTTTGCAAAATCTGCAATTAGTGTGAATTTAAATAATTTACATCTTTTTATCTTCTAAAATCTCAGTGTGTATATATAAAAAATTGACATATATAAGTTGTCATAATAACGACATATATGTATTTGATTAAAAAAAAATGATTTTGTATACACATTAATATTGGATATAAGCATTATTACATTTTTAATAAAATATTTGTTTATGTTCAATGAATTTATAATGTTAATTAATTAACTAATCAAAATTATAAGGTAATAAGATGATTGTGAAAAAATGACATTTATATTTAAAGGTAATGACATTTACAAAATCTGCAATTAATTTGAATTTAAATAACTTATCTTTTTTTTCTTGCAAACTCTTTATCTATATATAGAGAGATAGATAGATATAGATATATTAAATTCACTTAGCATAACATAATGGTGAGAGAGAAATAAATGTTATTAATAATAAATTTATGTTATTATTATATTATATGTTAATTATATTATTGTTTGAAATATAATTATCTTTTTTAAATAAATGTTTCTTATCAATTCAGAAAATAATTACATCATGTAGCATTGTTTTTTATATTTCCATTAGTCGCATTCCTATAAGATTTGTTGGCTAATTTGTATAAACAAAAAAATACTGACAAAAACATCAAAAACCTATAGGACCAGACACATTGCTAACAAATACCAAAAGTAACCAAGTATCAAAATGCAATGATCTAAAAAACTTTTGAATACTTTATTAAACAAAAATCTTCATTTTTCAAGAGCTTTACTGATACTTATATTTGAATGTGAAACATGGTCAATATATTCTCTAAACAATACTTTAGCAACCCATCAACATATACAAGAAGCAGATAACCATGAAGCAATAATAACACAAAATGTGATAATGGAGTTCATCCAGTCTAGAATACATCTCTAGGCCTTGGGTCAAGATTGTGGAGGTCACTTCATTAGTCGATGCAAGAAGAGGATAAGTACATAGTAAAATATCTGTTAACACAAAGATGAAACTCTTATCCTGATTGACATGTCTCTCCAAAGAGACATTCTCCTACAAAGAACTCTCACTCACAAGATGTTCTCCTTTAGCACGACAAAGGAATGATCTTTCACAAAAGTGGCATAAATGGACACTCACATATAAGTGGCATAAAATCTTCCTCTTAAATCCACTAATCCGATTCAAATCATACTCATCATCATCATAATCATCTCAAAATTTTGAGACCAACGGCTGTAAACATGGCTATATTCTTGTAAAGTGTCAATATGGCCCTCTTTCAGCACTACACCATCCCATTTTTCATGCAACAACTATAATGATAAATTTCCTGCAAATATTTAGATCTCGCTATCCTACTCCAACATACAAAGATCACCAGAACCTACAACATACATCCATCCCTCTACTAAAAAAACAAGAAAAGTGGCCAAATGCATCAATATACCTCCCAAAATGACGATGGCTTGAAAATTCACTACTCAAATGTAGAAATGGGATGCTTCATCACGATCCTTGCAAAAAATCATGAAATTTTAGTATAAACTTGAGCCCATTCTGAAACTACCAAATCTGGGCCTTGAGGAAATCTAAAATATTCCTTGCAGATTCCTACATCAAGGTTCCAATCTCAAGTTTATTCCTTTGGAAAGTAAGCTACTTAGATCAGAAAATGAATTGCGCCATTGCAATATTTGTGAAATTCTGAGCAATTTCAGTATAATGTTGACCTTATTTCATCACTGTCAATTTTGGGCCTCCAAGGAATCTAAAAGATTCCTCACAACATTAAGAGATTCCATATTTCAGGTTTCCATAGTATCATGGTTCGACCTATGGTTCACAGTTTCAAAGTGTATCATTTTTCTTCTTTGTTGTTGCCTCTCAGCATGTTTCCTCCTCGGCTCTCATGCCATGTCAAATGGAAAAACCAAGTTTAAAATAAAAAAGGGAAGATTTTCCAATAGCCCACCTGTGCTTTCCTGGTTGACAAAAATTCAAGTAGTAATTGGGGCAGAGGTCACAGGGTCAAGAATGCATACCTCCCCTATCTATTGTTTTTAGAGGAGTGGTGCTTATTTTAATTTTTTGTTTATGGTTTCCATTGGAGGGGTTGATCGATGACCAATACAGGTTCAAATCTCATCGACCCTTTATAATATGTGGTCATTGGGCCATTACCCCTTAACTTTAATACAATATATGTTTGATATATGTGGTATGGGGTTGGAAGGTTCCTCCAGGGCCACCAACCCATTTTTATATTTTTTTTTCTATTTTCCAAAATTCAAACAGAAAATCATCGATCGAATTTTTAGGGTTCACTAAAAAAATTAACTAGGTGACATTTTGAACAGTTCTGATTGTCATTGATCCAGGTCGTTATTGGTGGCCATGATGGCACTAGGCTCCATGTCAATTATCTTCTTCCCTTTGTCATTCCCCTTGTCAGGTTTTAACTCATATTTAGAACATGCATCTAATTGAGAAGCCTTCGGCTCGGCCACAAGTGACCTCTTGGCCCAACACTCGTTGGTTTTGTGAGTGGATATCTTATGGAACCCAAACCATTTTTCTGTGTCCTTCTTTATCTTCATGGTGTTTTCCTTTGCTTGTAGCTTCAACAGGTTATCCTGGGCTACCCTGCCTTGGCTTTGGCCTTTGCTCTGTGGTTAGGGCACCTTTTCCTTGATTTAGATTCACAGATCCAAAGTATCGCTTCTTATGTTTAAACTTGTGCTTCTTGACAGTGTATCGGTATGTCGTGCCAAGTGAGAAGATTTCCATGAAATCCATCTCATCCTGGATGTAGTACTTGTGTAGACATTTGCGATACTTGAGTGCCAAATTCCACTTAGAATCCTTGATATCCAACTTAGTGCGAATGGTATGGAAAATATTTGTGAACTCTAGCACATCTTGGTCCCTTCCCTATCGTATCATGGTCCACTTCAAGTATTTATCTTCATACCTCCCAATAGGGTAATATTGTTCCTTGATGGCATCTCAGAAATAATCCCAAGTCGATGCAACTAAAAATAGTGAGGATTCCCTCTTGTCCTTTTGTTCACAGTAGGTTTCCCACCAGTTCCTGACGCATAGGACGGCTTTGAGAAGTGAAAAAGTATTATTTTCCTTATTGGAAAAGTCATGAACTAAAAAATACCCTGCCAACATATTCAACCATTTATCAATGGCGTCTCAAACTATTTAGCACTCAAATATGGGAATATTGAAGTTAACTTGTACCTTAAAAGGAGTGGTGCATCCAAAGTCACTGTTGGATGAAGATGCATCACTTGTGGGTAGCCATCGAAGGATCTAGGCAAAGTTATCCATCATTGTGTTCCTCTGCCGCTCAAGGGCTACCTCAGGAAATATTTTGAAAGGATCTCATGCCCCCTCATCTTTATTTTCTTTTGCCATGGGAGACCATCTGAGTTTGTGATGTTGATCTTGCAAAGGTTCAACCAAATTGAGCCCTAGCTCCATATACCCTAACCTCGTTGGGGACATGCAAATAAAAAAGAAAAAGAGAAGACCCCTCTGATACCACTAATCATAATTTAAATAGGAACACAAAAATGCAGCAAAAATAACACTTCATTTCATTAATATCATAATACTGAAATATGCTTACAAACACAATGGAAATAAACTAGCTCAAGCGATGGTAGCTTATCTCTAAGAAGGGATGTTACATCTACATCCTTTGAATTGTGTTACAATAAGGCTCTAAGGCCTATTTATTATTTAGAGGTAATGGAAAACCCTAAACATCCAGAAACCTAACCCTAGGAGATGAAGTGCCAAAACTGTGGGCCCCATTTGGGTAAATTGGTACATCAATTTCTTGGGGTCGTAACTTTTGTATACAATCTCCATTTGGCTATCATAATACCTCATTTCAAAGATCTTGAAGAGTAGGCGAAAAAAAAATTTGCAGTCCTGCTTGGGGCCTTTCCAATCTCTCTATTTTCCCTAAAAACATCATTTAGGGCCTCAAAATGGCTCTGGAATTTCAAGACCCGAAAAACTGCCAAAAATAGTAAACTGTGCTATAATTCAGGAAACTAAAAATTTGAAATAGACAATGTTGGGGGTCCAAGTGGAAAAGGAGGGTGGCCACCAATATCCACCTGGGTCAACCAATAGTGTCTCCTTCCCTACGGCATCAAGCCCTTCACGGATGAGGTACTGTATGATGTTGGTCCTCATGAAGTTTGTGATGTATTATTAGGACAACCATACTCATGGAAGAAACATGATGTATATGAGTCTAGACCTTTCTCTATGATTATTACTTTGGGAAATAATTTGTACAGGATAGCAAAAGTATCCCTGCCTACTGCCATCTCTTTGATCATTGCAAAGCAATGCAGTAAGATCATTTCTGAGTCTAGGAAATTTGTTTTCTTTATGATTCGCCCTCAGGGAATGAAGAAGGTTGTGGCCATGGCTTCTAGATAGGGCTCCTCCGTAAAGAAGCATGAGATGGACAAGGTCATGGAGGAGTATAGGTACATTTTCACCTCACCTATAGGGGCACCTATGCACTATCAAATCAAGTACTCCATCGATCTAACCCCTAATACACTGCTACCCAATGGACCAATCTATCAAAGATCTATTCAGGAGAATGATGAGATCAAGAGGTAAATTCAGGAGTTGTTGCAGAAAGGGCGCATAAGGCCAACCTAATCACCATGTGGGAGTCAAACTGTTTTGGTACAGAATAAAGATGAGACCTAGAGTCTCTGTATTAATTATTGGGCGTTGAACAAGATACTGTCCAGAATAGGTACCTAATCCCACAAATTGATGACCTTCTTGACCAGCTCAAGGGGGCCAAATATTTCAGCAATATTTACTTGAAGATTGTTTATCACCAGGTGGCTATCGAACCCTTAGATATGTGGAAGACTGCCTTCAAATCTAAGGAGTACCTTTTCGATTTGTTGGTCATGTTTTTTGGGTTGATGAAAGCCCCTGCAACCTTCATGATATTTATGGAAGACATCTTAGGACCCTTCACCAATGTATTCATGGTGTTGTATTTATATGACATCTTGATCTTTAGTGAGATTTGGTAGCACCTACACCATATTCGACAGATCTTTCAAACCCCGTGACAACACAAGTTATGTGCCAATTTGGAGAAATTCACCTTTGGCATGACCTAGGTTCAATATCTGGGGTACATCACTGATGTGCAGGGTGTGCATGTGGACCCTGCTAAGATACAAGTCATTCGGGATTGGTGAGCCCCAAACACTCTAACAAAACTCCACAACTTTCTCGGTATTGCCAATTTTTACCAGAGGTTCGTGTTGGGGTTCTCTCATATCACCTGGCCTTTAAGTCAAGTCACCAAGGGTGGAGTGAAATAAAAAAATAATATTTCGAGACCCAACAAAAGGCATTTTCCGAGTTGAAGTTGTTGGCTCTCATTTTTTGGTCATTTTCCACATACATTTTCCATCTATCCATCATCCTTTTCTATTATATCATGGTCATTTTCTTGCATTTTTTTCCTGTTATTTCACTTTAAGGTAAAAAGAGTTATGTATTTTAACTTTAGAAATTTTAGTAAAATTTTGGTATTAAAAAATATTCTGACTAGAACAGAATTCCCCATAATTGCTGCTTTGAAGTCATATGTGCAGGACACCTGGGTGGAAACTAAATCTATATTCGAGAATCTTGGGAACTAAATATTGACAGAATCCGATTGTCTTAGTCCAAATGAATTAGAACAAGCTTAGTCAACGTTGGTCAAATTTAACCAGTCACCCAGAAATCCCTAACAAAAACGGGCATTTTTGTGATTCAGTGGGATTTTTCCATATTTTGTTTAACCAAAAGGATGAGTTCGACTTGATTAGATGGATTAGGACTCTTATAGGATTTTATATATATTTTAGCTAAGTTTGTTGTGTTTTTTCTTATTTAAGCACAACTTTCAGCACTTATGAACATATATTATGACTATCGAGACTACTTTACCTCTAAATGTAATTTGAAGAGCTTGTTTTCCATTTTCTTGTTGTTATTGCTATGGAATGTGATTTTAGATCTAGAGTAGCTGAAAGTTTCAAGTGTACTAAGCAAGCGTGAAGGGCCCCCATTCTGAGCTAAGTACAATGCAGTGTAATTTTATGCATAATTGTGAATATTTTAAATAGTTATTTTCTTTGGAGTTCTTGTAAATATTTTTTGAATAGATTCATTAAATGCCATGTTCATTTATGTTTTTGAATGATTTCATTTCTGTAATTAGTTTAAAAAAGGAAGGACAACCAAGGAATCTAAGTTAGATCCTCTTCCTTCTAGTTAAGAACTGAATTGTAAATTGTGTTTATGCATTTGATCTTTTATTTCTTTGGTTTTTGATATGATTTATGGTGAATTGATCTTGTTGGGATAAGAATTATGAGGAAGGACAAACATGGCCTCTAAGTTAGAGCATCTCCCTCATTTCCTACGCTCCAAAAAGACTCATTACACTCTTGCTTCTAGATTAAATTTTTATAGTTTCCTTTCAAGTAATTTATATTTGTAATATGCATTTCCATTATTTTTATTTGAACAACTATATCCTACACTATTTAATCTAAGCTTCCATAAACTTTGGTTTTATTCTATGTCTACCAACTCAGATTGATAAGAAAATACATGTTTTAATTTACCCAGTAAATTGAACCAAAATTTTGGCGCCACTTAGATATGACTAATTAGGAAGATTGTTTAGAAAACATCAAAAAATATATAAAAACATCAAAAAATGAAAATTTTAGGATTTTTCAATATGGTTATTTATTCCTATACAAAGAGACGAAAATGGTAGATATACAAATCAAGACCCGCCAACAACTAAACCATTGGTGGGAGAAGGACCACCTACATTCAAATTAACTACACGAATTGCTGGAAAACCAACTTTGGAAGAGTTAGAGGAAAAACAATGTTGAGGACAAAGGCTAACACTTTTTGAAAGACAACCTTTGTTAGCTTATGAAGTGAAGAGAAAACAAACACAAGCAGAAACATCTTCTATAGGAAAACAAAGAGAAACAAGAAAACCAATTGTTAAATCTCTTCTTTAGCAACTAATTGATCAACCTATCCTTGAACAAATAAAACAAATTCAACACACATAATTTGAAATTGTTACTGAAACATTTAAAATAGTTGAGAGAGAAATGGAAGAAGAATAAAAATGATCTTATATTCTTGGACTAACTCCAGAACAACGACAAGAATATGAAAGACAACGAAGAGAATGGGAAAGGAAGAGAGAAGAAGATACTAAAAGAGAAAATGAAAATAAAAGAAGAGAAGATGGAGGAGTAGACAATGACCAAGAAGATACTTTTTGGATTTCCAATCTTAGACACTAGAATATGAAAGACAAAGAAGAGAATGGGCAAGGAAGAGAGAAGAAGATGCTAAAAGAGAAAATGGAAATAAAAGAAGAGAAGATGGAGGAGTAGACAATGACAAAGAAGATACTTTTTGGATTGCCAATCTTAGACACTAGAGCAATCTTGGGAGAAAAAATAAAAATGAAAATATTCCACCTTTTGTTTTACCAAATTTCTATGGTATGTCCTCTGAAGATCCTAACTCATTTTTGTTTGAATTTGATAATTTATGTCGTACTTATGGTTATAATGATGATACACATAAGCTTCATCTTTTTGCTGTCACTTTGAAAGCATCAACATTAAAGTGGTTCATAGGATTAGCTAAACATACTATTAGCAGTTGGGAATACATTAGGAAGATCTTTCCTAAGAAGTATCAAGCATATTGTAGGCCTAGAGATTTGAAGGAGGATGTTTTTAGGATGTCTCAAAAAGAAGATGAGAGTTTGGAGGAATACTTAGCACGATTTCTCTATAACTTACAAAAATCTAAACAACATTCTTTAAACACTGATACCATTCAAACAATTTTTCACAAAGGTATACGAGATGAATATCTTGATATTTTTAATGTGATGGGAAAAGGAGACATTTCATATTTTCCATTTCATGAAATTGTAGAATTATGTTAAAAGTATTCCAGAGGGAGAGGTAAAAGTGGAAAAAGAGATGCAAATTCAAAAGTTACTAAATCAGCAACATGAAGCATAACAAGACCTGAACTAGGGAATTTGTTTGATAATTTTAGAACACATATCTTGAGCACATTAGGAACACAAGTTTATGTACTTAAGGCTAATAAAAAAAATGAAAAAGATCAACTACTATCAATTTTTTATCCTAAATGTAGAAAGAAGCATCCACTAAGGAAATGTCCTTTAGATGGTATTCATATTTGTGGACTTTGTACTGAAAACCATTCAACTGATAATTGTCCAAAACTAAGGAAATTGCAGGCAAATTCAATAGGATAAGGTAAAGGGATTGACTCTCTCTACTATTTGGAACCAAGAAGACCTTGTCAACCAAGGTTTATAGGTATGCCTCAAAATTTACCTCAACAATTTGCTCAACAAATTCCTCAAAATTATTAATATCCTACTCAAACTTCATTGTTATAGACATTTATGGGCACTTCAACCCCAATCATAAATGTCCATAAACTGAGGGCTCCTAAGTCCCTAAAAGTGTTGCTTCGCTACCTAAAGGAACAAGGTCAGCTGATTTCATCATCTCCCAGAAGTTCTACACTGAAAACTGCTCATAAATGGTCAAAACCGAACCATACTGAAAGCTCAATGCAGAGGGTGCGATGCATATCACCTTCCCAATGTACAAGGTGCGATGCATACTGAATTTCTCCTCTGTAGGGTGCGATGGTTGGGAATGGACAAATGGAAGGGACAAAA
>APFE031578461.1:15661-32314 GCA_000404065.3 Pinus taeda
GCAAAATTTTGTTGCAGATGCACTTTCAAGAAAGGATGAGGATGTGGAAGCATTGTTTTGTGCTATTTCTATTATCCATCCAGATTGGATAAACGAAGCAAGGGATGAATGGAAGAAGGATGAAGAAGTGTGGCCATTCATTCAAAAGGTGCAGAAGATCCCTATTCAAACAATATTGCCAAAACTTGAAGAGGAAGGAAAAATCATATTGGAACCTAGAGCAGTCATAGAAACAAAAACTTGATAGCTACGAAATCGATCAATTTCAAAGTATCTCATCAAGTGGAAGAACTTACCCACTGAAGATTCCACATGGGAGGACAAGAATTTTATACAAAAGCATCATGAACTACTCAAGCGTTGAGGACAACACTTTTTGAAGGAGAGGAGCATGTTAGGCCCCTATACTACTAGTGTAACCCCTTATTGTTATTAGTACAACCCCCTTATTATATTGATGTACCCAAGTAGTGCCCATATTTTTACTATTGTGCCCCATAGAAGCCCACTATTGTTGTTATTGTGCCCTTACATTATTATTGTTATGTCGGCTTTGATTATATTATGACCCCTTAGCCTCCTATATATAGAAAGGAGGTTTTGTCATTTGAATCATCCAAGAATTGTTCATTTATGTAATGTAAAGGAGGTTGCCCCCTCGAAGAGGCTGAATTTTAAGGCGTTGATCTATCTTTTCTATCTTTTTGTTGAGTTGGTTTCATAACAAATACATAAAGTGGACAACAATGCCATTGAGCTCCTGAACATCTCCTCGCTCGGCACAACATACCAACATGTCGTCAAGATCAAGAAAAAGTTTAAATAGAATAAGCGAGAGTTTGGATCTACAAATCTGAAGCAAGGGAAAGGTACCCCCAAACCGGAGAACAAAGGACAAAGCCAGGCAAGGCGGCCCAGGACACCCCGCCAAAGCCGCAAGCAAAGAACAACACCATAAAGATGAAGAAGCAAACAAGAAAGTGGTGTGAGTTCCATATGAGATCCACTCACAACACAAGTGAGTGTCGGGGTAAGCAGTCACTGGTGGCTTAGCTAAAGGCTTCGGAATCAGATGCATGTTCTGAGTTTGAGTCAAAACCTGAGAAGGGGAATGACAAAGGGAAGAAACTTATTGATGCAAAGCCCAACGCCACCATTGCCACCAGGAAGATCTAGAAGTAGGAACTTGAAGATCTCTAGGAGGAGGAGCGGCTATTCCACTCCCAGATGTGGGTAAAAGGTTCCCCGCTACAGTTCATTGTCAACAGTGGGAGCCAAAAGAACCTCATTTCGGCATAGGTCATGAAGCAGCTAGGCTTACCGACCATATCACATCCACAACCGTACAACATCGAGTGGCTTCACCAAGGACATGATCTTTGCGTGAGCCAGTAGTGCCACCTTCCATACAACATCAAGCCCTTCACAGATGAGGTATTATGTGATGTTGCTCCCCTTGTTGTTTGTGAAGTATTATTAGGCCAACCATGCTTATGGAAGTGACATTCTATGTATGAGCCAAGGCCTCGTGCTGTTATTGTTACTTTGGGAAATAAGTTTTACAGGATACTAGAGGTAGCACCACCTACTACCATCTCTTTGGTTACTGCAAAACAATGCAGTAAGCTCATTTCCAAAATTGGGAAATTTGTTTACCTCATGATACGCCCTCAGGGAAAGAAGACGACTGTGGCCATGACCTCTAGACAGGTCCCCTTCGCACGACAAAAACATATGGACAAGGTTGTGGAGGAGTACGAGGACATATTAACCTCTCCTGAAAGGGTGCCTCTGCACTGTCAGGTCAAGCACTCCATTGATCTGACCCTAGGTGCACCGCTGCCCAATGGACCAATATATCAGCACTTTGTTCTGGAGAACGACGAAATCAAGAGGTAGATTCAGGAGATGTTGCAGAAAGGTCACATCCAGCCAAGTTCATCGCCCTGTGGGAGCCCGATCGTGTTGGTACAGAAGAAGGATGGGACTTGGAGACTATGTATTGACTATCAGGCACTGAACAAGATCACTGTCCAGAATAGGTACCCGATCCCATGGATTGATGGCCTTATGGACCAACTGAAGGGGGGAAATATTTCTGCAAGATCGACTTGAAGTCAAGATATCACCAGGAAGCAATCGAACCCTCTAATGTGTGGAAGATTTCCTTCAAAGCCAAGGAGGGCCTTTTCAAATGGTTGGTTATGCCTTTCGGGTTGACGAATTCTCCTGCAACTTTTATGAGGCTATGGATGACATCTTGCAGCCATTCACCAACTCATTTGTAGTGGTATACTTGGATGACATCCTAATCAGCCAGAGTTGGGAAGAGCACCTCCACCACATCCAACAGGTTCTCCAAACACTGCAACAACACCAGTTATGCACCAATTCGAAGAAATGCACTTTTGGCATGACCCAAGTTCAATCTATGGGATACATTATTGATGAACAGGGGGTGCATGTGGATCCAACCAAGATCCAAGTCATCCAATATTGGCCATCTCCAACCACTTTGACAGAGCTTCGCAACTTTCTATGTATTTCCAATTTCTACCGCAGATTCATGTTGGGATTCTATCGTATCACTTGGCCCTTGAGTAAAGTCACCAAGGGAGGAGCGAAAGCAAAATTATCTTGGTCTGAATCTCAACAAAAGGCATTCATAGAGTTGAAACATTACCTCTGCTCGACACCAGTGCTCACATTACTAGACTTGCAACAACCATTTGAGATCGAGACAAATGCCTTTGACTATGATATTGGGGCAGTGCTTACTCAACAAGGGCATCCAGTGGCATATCACAATGAGACACTTTCAGACACAGTCCAGAAGTATCCCACTTATGAAAAAGAGATGTATTCCATTGTGCAAGCATGCCAACAATGGAAGCATTGCATTTTGGGGAAGAAAACGGTCATCCACATAGACCACCGGCCCCTGTAGTTCATACAGACACAAGGGAAGTTGCAAAATGATAGCCATAAGAAGTGGTCCACATACCTGCAACAATTCCATTTGAATATAAAGTATAAGAAGGGCAACACCAATAATGTTGCAGATTGCCTTAGCTGACCACCGATCATGGCGTTATCTACCATGCTCAACTCTTGTGTGCACGAGACTTCTGATTGGCCACTTCTCTACAAAAGTGACCCAGAATTCAGCCACACGTACCAGAAACTCTTGGAGGGTCAACAATTTTGATATTTTCACCTCTGGGATGACTTATTATGCCACCTGGGACACCTTTGTGTTCCTTCAAGAGAGTCTACCAAGATGATTTGGGAAGCACACTACAGTCAAGCCACTGGGCATTTTGGGGTCGAGAAAATGGTGGTAGTAATGCATAAGTATTTCTATTGGCTGAATCTTTGAAGGGATCTCGGGAAGTACATCAGATCCTGCACTGCCTGTGCCATTGCCAAATTGACCATAAAAAAGCAAGGCCTCTATACTCCATTGCCTACCCCTAGTCAACCATGGGAATCCATCTCCATGGATTACATGTCGGGCCTTCCTTCTACTAAGCATGGCAATGACTGTGTTTTTGTAATCATCAACAAAGTCTCGAAGATGGCCATTATGGTGGCCTACAAGAACAATATCATAGCGGAAGCCACTGCTAAACTCTTCTTTGAACGAGTGTGGGTACACTTTGGGATCCCATAGTCTATCATCTCAGATTGGGACAACAGGTTCCTCAGTACATTTTGGTCCAGTCTTTGGTCGATGTTGGACACCAAGCTCACTAAGTCTGCAGCTTTCCATCCCCAAACTAATGGCCAGACAGAGGTGATCAACAGGATGATTGTACACATTCTGTGCATGTACAAATCAAAGCATCCAAGCACATGGGATGAGAGCCTCCTTTATGTCCAACACAACTATAATCAGGCTCTCCACAGCTCGACTTGCCACAACCCTTTTCAGGTGGGCTTGGGATTCTAGCCACTATGTCTCATTGATGTTGCCATGCCATTTGCAGCTACTCATGCAGATTCGACTCATGTCCAGTCCGAAACCGATAAGGCAAACAACTTCATTGAGCACATCCAACATATCTGCCAGTAGGTCCATGACATTCTAGAGAAATCAAATGCCAAATACAAGCAGCGACATGATCAACATTGGGTTCCACACAAGTTTCAGGTGGGCGACAAAGTTTGGTTGCATTTGCAAAAGGAATGCCTTATCAGAGCCTATCAGAAACTCAGACGACTCCGATATGGTCCTTACACCATTACCAAAGGGATGGGAGACAATGCATTTGAGCTCAACATTCCCCCATTCCTTGGCCTGCACTCGGTGTTTAATGTGGACTGCCTTCAACTATACCTCCCACCACTACTAGACACATCAGACATTGTAGACAGCTCACACCTACAGAGTTAAATCCAGATTGCATGGAACAAGCCACAACTGATCGGATCATGGGCATGCAGATCAAGAACACCTGAAAGAAAAGGATCCAACTATATCGAGTTGTCAAAGCAGGACAACTCCTTCACCGGGGCATGTGGCTTACTAGGGACCAAGTTCGGCAGAAGTTTCCTCATCTCATGGAGGAACTCAATGCAATGGGAACCATTGCTTCCTAATGGGGGAGGAATCATCCAAGTCAATAATTGGTGGCCACCTACCTATTCCATTTGGGCCCCCAAAACTGTCTCTTTTAGTTTTTCGGTTTCCTTAATTGTAGCATAGTTTGTTGTTTATTGCAGTTTTTTGGGTCCTGAACTTCCAGAGCCATTTTGAGGCCCTAAACAACGTTTTTAGGGAAAACAGGGAGATTGGAAACATCCCAAATTGGCTTGCCTAGTTGTTTTCAAACTTCTCTTTGCGATCTTTGAAACAAGGTATTATGATAGCCAAACGGAGATCGTATTCAAAAGTTACGACCCCGGGAAGTTGATGTACCAATATACCCAAACAGGGCCCACAGGTTTGGCGATTCATCTCCTAGGGCTAGATTTTTGGATGTTTATGGTTTTCCATTATTTCTCAATAATAAATATGCCTTTGAGCCTCATTGCAACCCAGTTCGGTGGCATGTAACCACCACATCTCTTCTCAGAGATAAAATACCATCGCTTGAGATAATCTTATTTCCATTTTGTTTGTAAGCATATTTCAGTATTTGATGTTAATGAAATGAAGTGTTATTTCTACTGCATCTTTTTATTTATGGTTATATAGGTAATTTGTTTTGTTCCTTTTCAAATCTGGATCATTAGGTCTTCTAACTGTATGAGAGTGATGAGAAATGATGTAGAGGGTCTGGAGGATGATGCTAGGGCTCAGAGGGAGTGGTGTAGGTTTTTGAAAATGGAGAGGATATGCTCTGTGTGTTTTTTTCAAGAAATTTTTAGGGTGAGACATAGTGTAGGGTTTGTTCTTGAAAAATGTTAATTTTTCTTATGAAATGGGTGTTGGGTGTGGAGCCTGATTATATTATTTATTCAGAGGTATAACAACTTTTTGGGGGGGGGAGTTTGTTCATGAGGCAGAAATCTGATGGTAGAAATTATGTTTAATTTATGGTTTTTTCCCCTAGAAGGCAAGCCCTTGCTATATATGAGGGAATTGTATTGCGCCTATGTAGATTTGTATTCTGAGTGGAAAAGAGAGAGGAGATTGAGAGAAAAGAAGGAACTACATCGGATCTGTTGTAGGTCGTATCTCTTCATTTTGTTGGATAATATAAAAGGAAGGACTGGTTGTTTCTCTGTGGATGTATCCCAAATTGGGTGAACCACATTTATCTGTGCCTCTATTGTTTTATCTGTTTCATGTGTTTATATTTTTGCAATATTTTGTGTTCCATTGCTCTGTAATATATAATTTTCTAACAATGGGATGGATGAATGATGGATAGATAGTGGATATGAAGTGGATGGAGGGCTTGGAGTGCTTTGGTGACTTAGCCTTTGCACAAATTTCCTCTTTTAACTGTTGTCCCCACACCTCAAAATCACCACCCTTCCCAATTTGGCTTTTCCACATTACATGAGTGGGGGAATTAACTGCAATTATCTAGTTGAGGGTGGCTAAGACTGCTGACCCATCCTTAGATTTATAAAACCCCACCTCTCATGCATTAACAACAAATTTCTAACTAAATATGCTCAAGAGAAGAGGTCAAGAATATTTCATAAATGTACCTACATGATGATTGTTAGAAAGTCATGCACACTGCTACTAAGTTGATGATCAATTCATGCTTCCCTTGAGGTGCTAATTTTTTTTGCTTGCTTCTACACAGGTCTTCATAGCTTGTTGATTCTTTGACTGATAAGGTTGTTGTGTGCAATTTTATTTTTAGTGTTCAATCTTTTGCTGGTGGAGTGGATGGATTTCTTCCTAAGGAGGGTGTGCCTCCTTTTCAATCTTTAGAAATGGCTTCATGTTGCTCAAGGTAGCTAGATCTTCTACTGTGTGAATGAAGAAAGAATTGATACTAAGTTTTGTTGTAACAATGCAGCCTACTTACAGGAGGAATCCTCTTAATGTAGAAATCATTTAATTCCTCTTCGAGACCTCATTAATGCATGTGGGATTGATGGAAAGTGATAGGAGGTATAAGTGTAGGGTTAAAATTGTCAAGAGGTGGTGTAGGTTGTGGAAATGTTGATGAATTTTTTTTTTCTAATTTTTTCATATAAGGCAAGGTGGAATTTGAAGATGGATTTTGGATAGATGGAGTGGATGAGTGATGAAAGTGGTGTTGGGGGACCTATATCAACCTTCCCTAAATAATACATGACCTTTTGACCCCTTTCTCCAATAAAATTGCCTCCTATAGCTTCTTCTCGACCATCATGTACTACTACAGGGTCTTCCTGTAGTAATTCAGGACAACCTCTTGTAGCAGACTTGTTTTGTCCATATCTCCCAAACGGTAGAATGGATTGACCTTAAATTTTCTCAGCATGTTTCCATCATCCTTCTTCACCCCCCCATACAAAATCTTTGCCAATATATGCACGAATCTCTAGAAGAAATAAAAATTGTTGTAGGTGATGAAGGTCAATTTCTCGAAAACGCTGCACTAGAAAATTCTAAAATTGATTGGGAATGTTACCATAATCCATATGCATCTCCCCATGAAACAAATTTACAAATGGATGCACGAATATCGAGAAAATTAAAAAATGGTTGTAGGTGATGGAGGTCAATTTCTCGAAAAATGTGGCCTGGAATTTGCTGAAATTGTTTGGGCATGTTACTATGATCCATATGCATCCACCCCTTAAACATCTTGGCAAATGGATTTATGGTTTTCAAATATGACGAAAATAATGTTATGCTCTATGTATTTTTGTTTCTTGTAGTAAGTACAAGATCTTCATGTAGCATTTTAGAACAATAAGGAAAATGAGTGGTAAATGCTTGGGAATGATAAGTGGATGGTGGAAATAGATGAGGGTGATGGATTGACATGGCCTTGGTTCTTCTAGAGCTTCTGAGCAAAGGAGGAGAAAGTCCAAGTTTGACTTCCTTTGACTAGGCTTTTTATCAACTTTTTGCTTGGTGGCTAACTTGTTTTTGTTGCTGGCATAGGTTGGAGAACACTTGCATTCATGAGAGAGAGATACACAGAGCAAATATTTTTATTTTTTCTTGTTTTTTCCTTGTAGGCCTACTATTTGCCTCAATGAGGTTTTCAACTAGTAGCTCTTCCTAGGTGCCTCAAAGGAGGTTTTCACCTAGGATATTTTATTTTTCTCCTTTTTTCTCCTTTTCCAACCCATTGACTGCCTCATGGAGGTTTTCAATCAATGAGCCAATCTTAGGTGCCTCAAAGGAGGTTTTCACCTGAGATTTGTTTTCTTTCTATTATTTTTCATTTTTTATATTATTTCCTATCCTACTCAACTTGAAAAAACAAAATCATTTTCAAGTGTAGGAATACTTCCAATGGAGCTAATTGCATAACTAGATGCCAAATAAAATCATATGTAGGCTCGAAACATATTCTTTGACATGTACCTGAATGTAAGAGACCAAATGATTTGACTTTGATGATATCAAGAAAAGTTGAAGAAGACAATATTGCTGCAACTTAGTGACTGTTTGGAACCATATTTAAATATAGTGTTGGAATTTCTAAGTCTAACGGTTAGAAACCCTTCATGTACTTTTCTGATTTATTTTTTCCTGCTTGTTCTGATTAATTAACAAGTTTTTTACCATGTAAATAATGAAAATAAATACAAGTACATGCTCAACACATTACATATCATTAACTGAAGGAAACAAAACAAGCACACAAGTGACACCGTTGTTTTTGGACCAATGTCCCTGAAAAAACCCAATGTGGGAAAACCAGTGCAACTGTCTGAGGGTTTTATTATTATGCAGTTTCTAAATACAACCTGGGTGCCAAAACTAGCTCACCCAATAGAGAATAATCTCTGAGTAGTACCTCTCTACTCGGAAGAAGATATTCCAACTGAAACCCCGGATAAACACTTCGACAGCTCCCAACTCCAACCTGCCCCACAAAAACCCTAGTGTCAGCCTTTACGGACTGCGTCAGCCCTTTCTGGCCCATAGTCTACCCAGTGTCACCCTAGCTCACCCTACGTTAGCCTCTGGAGGCACTGCGTCAGCCCTTAGAGCCTCTCCATCACCCACGCTGGCTCTCTAAGGCATTGCGCAGCCCCTGGCTGGCTATACGTAAACCTCTAGCTGGCTCTACATCCCTCTCTCTTGACTTCTACGCTGATCCTCCTGGTACTATCTATTCCTCTCTTCTTCTATATTCATTTCCCCTCAACTGCAACTCTCATCACTCTTTCGACTTCCTCAGTAAACCCTACCCCATAAAATCAAAATCCTGATCAACTCGGTGTGTTATCCAAGTGACCCTCAACCCTCCTTTTATACTTTTCCCATTGACAAATCAATGACTGAGATTAAGTCCCTAATCAATGGCTAAGATGAAATCTGGATTTATCCATGACTTTTTGATCCTTCTAACACAATTGTATATTAATTCACATTAATATTTTATTTTCCCTAACTTTAGACTTAGGGACTTCATTAAAAATATGAATTATTTTAATATCTCCCAAATAGTTTAGAATCTGCCCAAACTATTTATGGGTATTGGATATCTCATGCGCTTTAGCCTCTCCACCAATTTTCATGGCTAGAGCACATCCGCTACTACCCCAAATCAACACTCCCTGTTAGGGAGGACTATGCTCTAGTAATCCTCCTCACTAAGCATCACCTTGATCATCCGGCAGTGGTCCCTGTGGTGATGCTAGGCATATTTACCAACATCCTCTGCATTGTTGCATCATGTACTGCTACCCATGGCCCTGCCACTACCACTATTTCATTTGTATAAAAACCCCTCTCATCATGCTGCATCGTGCTGCCCATAGCACTACCACTGCTAACTACTGCACTGCAACTTAATTAGTAAGAAGTAAGTAACTGATCTCCCAACTCTGACATCTCTATTAGACTAGAGACACTTTCAATGCTGAAACTCCCTCTGTTGCTGACAAGTGCCCCTTCTCTAACCTCTATGCTGCTGCAACAACTCCATGCATCTCGTACTGATGCCTCACACTATCGTGGGAATCCTACACTGTAGCTCCTTCTATCGCTCCATCTGCATCCATCTCTATTGACATCCGCCAATACTACCACTCTTCTTTGGGGCTCCCATAGTCAGGTATAATCCAAGAGGCTAGGTAACTCGAGGATCCTGTCCTCATTGCCTGTAGTCCATGGCATGTGAACAGTCATGGCACAATCATCATCTGTCTCCACTTCCTTCTCCGCCCTTGCTGGCACTGCCTTAGTCTCGGAATCCTCTCCTTTGCTCTTCTTCCTCTGACACTGGCTCACATAGTGACCCAGTTCGCCATAGTTGAAGCATTTGACCTTGGAGAGGTCCTTCTTCTTCTATTTCTCCTACTTCCCTTCAGATGCTAGGGCAGAATCCTCCTCTTCCTCCTTCTTGATTCTAATCCCCTTGCCACTACTTCCTGCCTTGCTTAGCCTTTTGATTTCTTGTTGGTGAAGAGCCGCCCACTTTTCCTCCCAATCTAGAGGGGTTTCCTTGCCTAGTACGCTCTTGACAAACACCTCCCAGTATTCTGAGACTGTGTTCAGGGCTGTTCTCACCATCAATTCTTGATCCGATGTGGCCCCTACGGAATTTAGTTGATCTTGGATCTCCTTCAATCGATCGAGGAAGGTTTAATCTATTCTCCCTTCGGCATCTGGTATGACCGCAACTGATTTTCTAGTAGCATCTTCCTCTACATGGAAGTATGCTGATACAACTTCTTTAGGACCTCCCACATCTCATTTGACGTATTCTTCTCAAAAACGTGTAGTACTACATGGTCCTTGACCCCTTCAAGGATGATGCTCTTGGCCCTCGCCATTGCATCCTTGTACTAATCATTATCAGCTTGGTCAATTGGGACTCCTATTATCCTCAAGGCGAAGTGTTTGAGACAGTTCTTGTCTAGAATGGATAAGATTTTGGCCTTCCAGACTATGAAGTTTGAGGCTCCGTCCAGCCTGTTATGGTCTTTTACCCCGTTCACTGCCATCTCATTGCTCCTCTACTTCCCTTCTAGAAGTTCTTGGTGTGACTCCCTATGAGCCTCAATTTCCCTCCTGGAAACCCCTCTTTGAATGTCGAGATTCCCCCACTTCGATCCTTAGTGCAACTACAACACTAATCTGGATTTCTTGGCTAGAAGTCATTGGTAGCAAATCCCTCCTCCTTGGTCTTGCCCTGTTAGGTATTTTTCTGACTACAATACCCCACCAACCTCACTCTGCAACTTACCCACAACCTCCCAAGCTTTAGCAAATTGAAGGTTTAAAACTTCGAGGCTCTGCACAATCCTCGCACCAGCAAAATCCACACCTCCTAGCCACGAGCGTCAATCCTTCCTGACTGAGAAAGATGACCGAGCACTGCGTAGGTCAGGTCTACTCCCCTCTGCCACTGTGCTAATCCTTATCTCAGCTCAAAATCGATGATGTGGGCACTGCTTCACCCCTTCCTTGCTACTCTCCTACTAGGAACAAATTATATTACTTGGGACAATTGTTTTTACTACTGCTAATGTGCTTGGCTGATGCCCTAAGTTCTCCTGTGATCTACAATCACGCTCTGATACCATGTTGGAATTTCTAATTCTAACTATTAGAAACCTTCATGCACTTTTTTGATTTATTTCTGCCTACTTGTTCTGATTAATTAACAAGTTATTTACCATGTAAATACTGAAAATAAATACAAGTACATGCTCAACACATTATAGATCATTAACTGAAGGAAAAAAAAAAAGCACACAAGTGACACCGTTGTTTTTGGACCAATTTCCCTAGAAAAACCCAATGCGGGAAAACTAGTGCAGCTATCTGAGGGTTTTATTATTATGCAGTTTCCAAATAGAATATGGGTGCCAAAACTAGCTCACCCAACAACAAATAATCTTGGCAGTAGTACCTCTCTACTCGGAAGCAGATATTTCAGCTGAAACCCCGAATAAACACTCCGGCAGCTCCTAACTCCAATCTTCCACATGAAAACCCTAGCGTCAGCCTTTAGGGATTGCGTCAGCCCTTTCTAGCCCAACGTCTTCCCAGTGTCCCCCTAGCTCTCCCCGCGTCAATCTCTAGAGGCATTGGGTTAGGCCTTAGATACTCTGCGTCACCCACATTGTCTCTCTGAGGCACTGCGCAGCTCCTGGTTGCCTGTGCATGAGCCCTCGCTAGCTCTGCGTCCCTGTCTCCTAGCTTCTGTGTTGATCCTCCTAGTACTATCTCTGCCTCTCCGCTTCTTTATTTACTTCCCCTCAACTGCAACTGTAATCACTCTTTCAACTTCCTCAACAAACGTTTCCCTAGAAAATTGAAATCTTGATCAACTCGGTGTGTTCTCCAAGTGACCCTCAAGCCTCCTTTTATACTTTTCTCATTGACAAATCAACGATCAAGATTAAGTCCTAATCAATGACTAATATTAACTTTGGCTTGATCCATGACTTTTGGACCCTTCTAACACAATTTTATATTAATTCACATTAATATTTTATTTTCCCTAAGTTAGACTTAGGGACTTCATTAAAAATATTAATTATTTTATTATCACCCAAACTGTTTAGAATCTGCCCAAACCATTTCTGGGTATTGGAGATATCATGTGATTTAGCATATCTACTAATTTGCATTGCTAGAGCACATCTGATGCTAGCCCAAAGCAACATATAGTTGTGATGCCCTTGGTCCACTTTCTGATTTGGATCATCTTGGATGTCTTCTTCTTCCATTAAATTCATATCTTCTTCCTTTTGCTGATTATTCTCTTGAACACATAGAGGATCTGATAGTAAACAGGAGGGAAATTTCCCAATATCTGATTCTAATGTTTTATTTTCATCAAGCGCAACCCATGATTCTTTGGTCTTCTCATTTGAATATTCTTTTTCTGCATGTTGTCCTTCAATGATATCAAGAGAATCTCTTTTTTTGGGATACTCTTCATGAGATAAGATGAATACCATTTAGATCAAGAGGAGATGTTTGGAAGTGTTTGTTGGCCTATGGGGACCTGAACCAGGTTCAAATTTATTTAGCCAAACAAATCCCTACACCATTGGCCCTTTCGGCATCAGCCCGCAGAGCGTGGACTGAAGTCTCACCCAAAGCAGTATGGGGGGATGCTGGAACCAAGTTTCCACACCCTTGAAATGTTTGAGATGTCATTTTAGTCCAACTAGATCTATCTTCGTGTAGGTCATTTCATGCACTGTTCCAACCCTCAATACCTTCACGATCTATTATAATCATCTTTCGTGCAGCCCTAACGAGGCGTTGAGATGCTTTCGTGCTGCTAGGGCAACGAACTGCACTATTTCTCCAAACTACATGCGTATCTTACTTATCTTCTTAATAGATCTTAGTTAACTTTGTGTAACCAGATATTCTATGTTTCATTCACTTAATCAATACAATTATACACATTCATGCATCATATAAGTATTAGAAGTGAGTTTCATACCCACGATAACAGATGCATAAAATAGGAAATAAATACACAAAAATGATAGGAAACTTCTCTTTATTAACACTTCCAACTATTACAGACTCAACTCACCCTGCGCACTCAGCTGCAAGGGTCTGCACACTTAGCTGCAGACTACTAGGCCTCTGCGCACTCAGCTACAAAGCCTTGTCCTACCTTATGACCCAAAACTAGACTTTGCTCCACACATCTATCTCGCTTACATCATATGTTAATCTTTTCTTATTCATTTCTCTTTTTTAACTACTTAGAGCCTCACTCTATTTATATAATCCCATGGTCTACAGACCATGGGTAGATCTCTACAGTTGACATTACAATTAAAAAACCAAGGGTGGACAACCCTATGACTCTTTTACAAACTACGCGCTCCACACCCACAGAATGTGGAGTCTTTACAACATAATTACAGTCTTTGATAAAAATATGGGCTCTAAGCCCCAAAACCTCCCTTGGTGGACCGCACGCCCAATAGGCCCCCAACACAAACATCGTAACTCGCCCTCAAGTCACTCAGTTGGTGCAGAGATCTTTGCATGAAGACCTCCCAATTTTGACTGGATCTCTACAAGTTCGACAGTGCACTGAGCAGCGGCCTGCTATACTTCCTTCACACGCTGTTCAGTGACCACTGTGGCTAAATTGCTACCCTGGATCCTTTCCTACATTTCTTGCAGTTGTGTGAGCTTTGCTTTAATGGAGGCTATAATGGTGTATGCCTCATCAATCCACGGCTGTAAGCGTGCCTACAAAACTGCTTCCTTATGCCGAGAAACATCCACTGCTCCTTGAGCACTTTAGCTTGCTGCATCCTCGTGAGCCTTTGTGTAAGGGAAACTGTCTGTGCAGTCCCTATTACTTTTTCGTATCTCTTCTGTAGTTCGCGTGCCTCTATCTCTAGGCGCTGTATGTTCGGTTCCTCCTGCAGGGTGGTGAGAACCTTGAAGGACTTCTCGAACAACTTTGTGCAGTCTGTCACTGCACTGTTAGCCTCCACTATTGCTGCTGTAATCGTGATGGTGTTTTGTTCCTTAACCTCCGGCGGAGTTGATGGCTATACCTTCAATTGGAATTATGCTATCTAAAGGTTTAGCTCCAACTAAACCCTGGCTATTTCTTCCTTTGCCTCGCGCACCCCTGCTGCTAATTTTTAGACGTGCACCTCCACTGGTTCTTCTACTTGGATGGCCAATTTTGGGACCATCTGGTAGGCTTCCTCCACCACCTGCACCATTTGTCTATTTTGGGCCACCACCTCGTCATGCTACAGGCTCAACTATTCAATGTTGATGCGCTTCTCGCTCATTACCTAGAGTGTGCGACCCTCTTTGGCTCATAGTTCTGCATTAAATCCATCTTGGAAAATATAGAGTGTCTCCCGAGGGTGTGCAACTACATTTAATCTGATTCCCTTCAACCCGCTAACCATAGGCCTGTCGGCCTCATTTTCTATAATGAGTGCTCCATCTGGCAGCACTATGATGTTGGTCATCAGAGTGCGCAACATTTCCTCGGCCGTGGACATGTCTCCTACGAGGCTGGTTGACACAGTACTAGCCTATGGAGTGTGTACCTGCAACTCCTATATTTGTGCCCGGGGAGCCCCCAACACCATCTGCTGCTCCTCCTCGAATTGTTGGAGGGCCTCCGCGTTGATGTCCCTTACCGTCTCACCAATGTCATATAGATCCCCCTTAGTGAGGGTGATCGGGTCAAATGAAGTCTTTGAAGCCTTCGACTTCTTTTGCGGCCCTACTTGCTCTCTTGGGCGTGGATGTTTTGGCTAAGTGGACGCTATCTGTGGGTTCACACCACCTTGCTCTGTATTGGTCCCCAGCTCAGGCGAAGGTGACTTCTATCCTTCGCACTTTTCTTCTGTTGCCTTCTGCTGCTCTTCTGCTAACTTCATGACATCATGTGCCACTTGGGCCGTAGTTATTGCTGCTTCGTTTCTGTGCTTTTCTACCAATTGCACCATCCGCAGTTTCACCTCTTCCTTTTTCCACTGCGTGGCAGAGTTCTCTACTTCCACTATGGAGCTAGTTGGAGCACGCCACTTCGGCGACCACGACTCTAGGACCTCAAAGATGACATCATCTATCGCCAGATAGGGTAGCTCGAGCCACATCTTTGCGAGTTCCTTCCACGCCCTGATGTAGACATGGTGAAAATCTGCCTTGAACTCCACAAAGCTCTGCAGACTGTTGTAGACTGTGGGCGATAACTGTGGATTTCGATTAATCCCCATTCTGATGTTCTTCTCCATGAGCACCTAGAATATTTTGTTGTCCCTTATCCTTAGTGCATCCCTGGTTTCCTACATTGAAGCATACTTCGCTACCTCCAGAAGGTCTTGCGTGATCGTCGAGAACTGGCTATATTTGGGAAATTCTCATGCCACCAGTACTATGGACAACATAAGCGACGCATAGTGAAAATTTTTTCCCTGCTCCTTGTAGGTTTTAACCCCATACAGAAACTCCCTGCATATGAATTCTAAAACACATAAAATAAACAATGTGAGAGCATAACACATAAAACACATGTATATAGAGATTTCCCCTGGGTCCCAAAACTGGGACTACCAGCTTGATTTTTCATTATTTCCCTTTCAATGTTATAATACATATTTATACATGCTGAACCATCCAATGCCATGACAGAAAACCATCACATCCAAAAGCATGGACTTAAAAACCATCGCATCTAAAAACATGTGCGAAAACCATGCACAAAACCATAGGTGGGTCCGCCCAACCTAACATAGGTTCTAAAATCAAAATTTTTGGGGCGTTGCCCCGGACCCCATAGAGTGGGGTTACCTGCACCCCTCAAATCCCCTGTCACTCCCCTTGCTACGCAATTGGCACAACGAAGGTGGGGGGGGGGGCTCCGCCCCCCTTCTAACCTTCCGGTTAACTACGTGGGCTAGTCTTGGGAAGAATATAACACAACCCAACATTCTCCCACTTGTTGTTTTCTTTCAACAAGGGGCCACAAGAGAGCTTAGTCATTTATCCAGCCCTACAATGCCCATTGTTTCTCTACAACAAGAGAACTTCTCAGAGCTCACAAATTTTGTCAATGCATCTGCAACATTCTTCAAAGTGTCCACCTTTACCAGCAACACCTTTCTGTCTTCTATCATATCCCTCACACAGTGACACTGAACATCAATGTGCTTTGTCTTTGAATGATATGCAGGGTTCTTTTCCAAGAAAATTGCACTTTGGCTGTCACAGTCTATCCTTATAGCTCCCTGTACTAACCCCATATTTGAAGACAATCTCTGCAACGAAACTACTTCCTTGCTTGCATGAGTGGCTGCCATGTATTCTGCCTCTGTAGATGATAGTGCCACTACAGATTGTTTCTTACTCATCCAAATAACTGCACCTCCAAATAGGCTAAACACATACCCACTTGTAGATCTTCTCTGATCTAGATCTCCAACCCAGTCTGCATCAACAAAGCCATGAATATCCAACACTCTGTCCAATTCTGGTCTTCCTTGGTAGCATAAACCATAATCACTAGAGCCACACAAATACCTGAAAACTCACTTCACTATTGTGCA